>JADBJO010015141.1:0-24469 GCA_016801955.1 Conus betulinus
CACCATGGCTCCAGCACTACAGCAACAGGTCTACACAGCAGGATCAGTCATCAGCCACAGGAGAGATCAACTACCCTTTCCGATACACAGATAAGGCTGTTAATCCCAAAGGACACAATTTCTCACAGAACTTTTCCTCACTTAGTGATGAAATGGTGAGAACTAAAAGTCAGCCTATAGAACAGACATGTATATACCTTACCAGTGTGTAAGCAAGTAAAGTTGATGTGTATAATTGAACTTAACTTGTGTGTCAGTTCTCTGTTGTTCAGGTCAGTGTTGACTGTTTGAACTTCTTTCTTCAATTCTGTCTCTTGGAGCTACAAGTACTTTTAAGAGTATGGGCCTAAGAGAAACCTATCTCAGAGTCACTATTGGGAGTTTCAACAGTACCCAGAATAAATATAAATTTCTTCGATGACTAGTACCGGAAAGTTGCTCCTTCCACCACAAGTAAAGAAAGCGGGTGGAGGTGAAATGTTAATACAATTCTCCTAGAGAAATTATTCAGTCCTTCCTGTAGAGGGACCTGCCTACCACTTCCCAGCATCATCTCACAGTGTGGGTGTGTGTGTTGTGTGGTGTGTGTGTGTGTGTGTTCGCGCGCGCGCGCGCGTGTGTACCTGTGTGTGAATGTCTGTGTTTGTGTGTGTACGTAGTCCATTCAATTGAGTAATCTTTAAACAATTGCTTTGGATGGGCTAACCAGATATCAGTTTTACATCACCAGAATCGTTGACCACTGACCACTATGAGCGTGATGAACCTTTGAAAGCGAATCTGTAACTCACATGAGCAGAAGAGAAGAATGAATGTTAAAATTTGACTGTTTACTGCAGGAACACACAGATAGCAAACTCTGGTTAAGGAAGCCCTTTCTCTACATACTAAAGATCCAGGTCATATGATAGGATAAAATTTCCATTTCCACAATTGAATTTTGCAGTGTCATGTGACTTTAGACTATAAAACCAGAAAACATGCTCAGTTCTATACATTGTATGTAAACCCATATAAATTGCGCTGTTACAAACAAAATGGTTCTCTGATGTCATTATAATGTGACCAGTCGTCCTGATATCGCATCATATGGAAAGGGACATAAACCCCCAATAACCAACCCATTCTATACTACGGGCAGCTCAGTAGCTCAGCTGGCAGAGTGTCTACCTTGTGATCTGGTCACAATATACTAACACCAGCGAACCAGTTTGGCTGATAATGTCGCAATTAATATGGTCTCACACAGTCCAATTCGGGATTTGAACCTGCAACCTTACGGTTGCAAGTCAGAAGCTCTATGAACTGAGCTAGCCTGGCTGCACAAGGCTGCTGCACACACAGACTGTACAAGTCACACCTCCTAATCAAAGAGTCATTGTAAACTAAAAACAAAATAAAATAAAAGAAAAAGAAATGAACAGAATAAATGGAATTCCATGAAAAGGAACCCCACTGATCATACAGCCTCTCAGTTTGCTGTCGTCCCCAAAGTCAAACTTATATCAAAGACCGTAATAAAAGCCAATAATCACATTCTTATCTTTTTGCCTGGTTGGGTGTCAAATTTCTTTGACACCAGGCTATTGCGTACACTTGCAAGATATGGACACTATGGGTTGGTCCCAAGCCTGTTCGCACTTGACAGGTTTGACTGTAGTGTCAATATGCACCACAGCATGCCGAGTTGGTTCCACCATGTTCCAAGTTAGCCAAGATTATGCCAATATATTCTCCAAATAGCCAGGATGGTATCAATAGTTTTTCCAAGATAACTAAGATAGAGCCAGTATCATCCAGAGCGCGCCAAGCTAGTTCTACTGTGTTCTCAAGATAGCAAAGATGATGTCAGTGTGTTCCCAATATAACCATGATGATATAAATATTCTCCCAAGATACCTAAGATAGTGCCCAATATGCTCATCGGTGTGC
Organism: Conus betulinus; assembly: GCA_016801955.1. Taxonomy (NCBI): domain Eukaryota; kingdom Metazoa; phylum Mollusca; class Gastropoda; order Neogastropoda; family Conidae; genus Conus; species Conus betulinus. Next base: position 1,933 of record JADBJO010015141.1, read on the forward strand.
CAAGCTATTTTTACTCTTATTCCCAAGATAGCCAAGTTGATGCCAATATGCTTCCAAGATAGCCATGATAATGCAAATATTCTCCTAAGGTATCTATGGTGTCAGTATGCTCCCCAGCATGCCAAACCAGTTCCGCCATGTTACCAAGATAGCAAAGATTATGTCAAGGTTATGCCAATATGTTCTCAAGATAGCCATGATAGTGCCAATATTCTTCTAAGATAAGTAAGATAGCGTTAATTTGCTCTCCAGCATTCCAGACTAATTCTAAGAAAGAGGGAGGTCACGTGATGGTGGGAATAATCAATGACTCTAAGCTCTCGAGGAAAAGACGATTTACTGAAGTTTTGGAGGCTGACAAAGTTTAAAAGGGTACACAAACACCAAAGTAGGTATCCTACAGGAGTTCCTCATTCACTGGAATTATTTTCGGAGCACCACAACTTAGAAATATCTCGCAGCAAGAACTGACTGTCCGAATCTTCATACCGGAAGTAGGCAACTTTCGCTCACAAGCACGAACCCAGCCAGCAGTCATCGAAGTTTTTCGTTACAAAAAGCACCCTTCAAACGCTCTCAAGTGAATTCGAACCCTAGAGACAAGAACAATAGTCTTGAGTAGGTGAGTGATTTTTGCACTTTTTACCTGGAATTAGCAAGAATGGCCGGCCAAAGCACTCGTAGTACGATGTCTGACCAAGCCAAGTGCCGAGCGTGTAATCGCCCATGCACTGAAAACTGCAAAGCCCTACAATGCGCACTATGCCAAGACTGGCTCCATGCTAAATGCCAGGGCCTCCCCGATAGTTATTACCAAATGATACCAAGGAAAGCCAGGAAAAGGCAGGCAGCTGCATTCAGTGGTATTGCAACCAACATGCCACAAGTTGCTGATAATTTCATGACAATGTTTATGAGCATGAAGATAAAGATAGACCAAATACGTACTATGGTTGGAGAATGAAGGAGAAAGTTGGGAGAATAGAAGATGGTGACTTTACTCCAAAAATGATGAAAAAGATTGAAAACATCATTGGTCAAGGTGGAGCGGCAACTCCTTCAGCAGTTGACAAGGAAGAAATAAAGACCCTGATCAACAAGTCCTCAAAGGAAAGCATCGCAGAAACTGAGGACAGGGCCCGCGCAGTAAGAATGTGATTGTATTGGAATGGAGGAGCCAAAAAGCCTAGACAAAGAGGACAGATATGAGGAGGACCAATCCAAAGCCAAAAACCTGCTTGCCCAGATAAACAGCCAAAGCAACCAGCAGTGACACGTAGACTTGGAGTCTACAAGCCCGATCAGAAAAACCCAAGACCCCTTCAACTGACCTTTGCAACCAGAGAGGAAAGAGATGAAGTTCTGGAGTGCTTTAGAATCGCCGGGAAGAGGACCAGGAACAAGAAGCCCAAATCATGGATACGAACATCGGGATGAGAAGCGACATGACCATACTCGAGCGACAAGAAGACTCGGCTCTCTACAAGAAATGGAAGGCAAAAAAGGAAAGTTCAAAGGCATCCGGGGACGGAGCAGTTTGGATTCGCCGGAACGGCCAAGTCGTCAACATTGGCAACAAACAACCATCGGCCACAGCAGCGGAGCCCCCCCCCCCTCCCCACACCCTCTAGACACAACTGACTCAAATGTAAATAGCCCTGTAAAAAATCCTGTTTTTAAACCAAGAGACAACTTTAGAATTTTGTACAGCAATGCAGATGCGTTGATGAATAAACGAGCAGAGTTGGAGGCACTGGTTGACTTACATAAAACCTACTGTCATTGGCATAACCGAAGTCACACCAAAAAATTACCGCTATAAAATTCAACCATGTGAGATTTCAATAAATGGATATGAACTTTTTCACACTTTAGACCAACCAGGAAGAGGCATATGTTTTCATATAAAGAAGGAACTCAAACCATCGCCGATCACTATTGAGAACAGTTTTGAAGAGACCATCTTTGTAAGCTGCCAGCTTGCAAACAATGAAACACTGGTGCTAGGCCTTATATACCGCAGTCCAAGTATGAAGTCACACAAGGCAAATGAAAAACTGAACAACACTTTGATGAAAGCAGCAAACCTTAAGGCAGACCACCTAGTAATTATAGGTGACTTCAACTTCCCTGAAATAGACTGGAGGCAAAAAAGAGCACTGTGGGTGGAGACCAAGCTGTGACCAAGTTCTACAATGCTACAAAAGATGCGTTCCTCATCCAGCACCAGCTAGAGCCAACGAGGATCAGAGATGGACAGAAGCCTACTCTTGACGACCTAGTCTTCACAAACAGAGACGACATTGTCACTGAGGTTACCCGGGCAGGGGCACTAGGTAAGAGTGACCACTGTACTCTCCTAATTGACTTGAATCTCACGCCTCCCACCCAGCCAAAGCATGACAGGTACAAATATCACAAGGCTGACTACGATGAAATCAGAAATTTCCTAAACCAAGTCGAATGGAAAAAAGAACTGGAGAACAAGAACACTGAGGAGCAATGGGAAACTTTTGTAAAAATAGTCAATGAGGCAAAGCGTAAATTTGTACCTAAAGGCAAGGCAGACAGTGCAACCAGTAAGAAATGGCTTGACAACGAAACCTTGGAAATTGTTAGAGAGAAGCACCGCAGATATAGGAGATGGCTCAGAACGAGAACTGAATGAAGACTTTAGGGAGTATGCCAAAGCTCGCAACAAGACTTCTCGGGCATGCCGCAAAGCCAGGCCAGGTTTGAATGCACCATTGCCGAGGAAGCTTAAGTGAACCAGAAAACCTTTCTGGTCATATGTGAAATCAAAAACTAGCACCAGAACTGGCATATCTGACTTGAGGAGGGATGACGGCTCAATTGCAAAGACAGACAAAGAGAAAGCCCAAGTACTCAATAATTTTTTTCAAAGTGTTTATACTAAAAAGAACCAAATGGAGATCTGCCAACGCCACCAGAGTATGATTTCGAATCGGCTCTCACAAACTTTAGCATCATGGAAGAAGAGGTGAAGAAACTACTCAAGGGGTTGAAGACAAATAAGGCTGCAGGCATGGACGGCATACCAGCAATTCTCCTTGTAGAGACGGCAGACTCAATAGCGTTACCCATCAGCAATATCTTTCAGAAATTTTTGGAGGAAGGCCGCATCCCTAATGACTGGCGAAAGGCAAATACTACCCCAATTTTCAAGAAGGGGAGCCGCTCATCCCCCCAACAATTACAGACCTGTCAGCCTGACTAGCATCCTATGCAAATCAATGGAAACACTTGTTAAAGCTAAAGTTCTAGAGCACATGCAGCATAACCATCTGATATGTGAACAACAACATGGCTTCACACTGGACGTTCCTGCAGTACTCAGCTGTTGGACACCTTGGACTTCTGGACCCAGACACTTGACGATGGTGGGAAAATTGATGCGGTATACACAGACTTCAAGAAGGGGTTTTGACAGTGTGCCCCACCGTCGTCTCCTGCTGAAGCTTGATGCACTTGGAGTCTGAGGCAATGTCCACGCATGGATCAAAGACTTCCTGACAGATCGAATGCAAGTGGTCACGGTGAATGGCGAGACATCAGAGGAATCTGCAGTAACAAGTGGCATCCCACAAGGAAGCGTCCTCGGCCCCCTGCTGTTTGTCACCTACATCAATGACCTGCCCCGACATCCAAGAACAAAGTCTGCATCTTCGCAGACGACACTGAGCTATTCGCACGGAGTGATAAAGTTGAGGCCCAGGAGTCCTTACAAGAAGATCTGGACAACTTATGCAACTGGTCAGAGAACTGGCTCCTTAGTTTTCCACCCCCAGAAGTGTTGCGTGATGAGATTAGGGCACAGTCCAGATGAGCACACGTACACCATGAAGATGACAACAGAAAGCCAGGAAAGTAGGCACAACTTAGCTGAGACAGAAGCAGAGAAGGATTTGGGAGTAGTGGTCGATAGGAAACTGACGTTCAAGAACCACGTTGCACAAGCTACAGCCAAAGCCAATCGAACACTTGGAGTAGTCAGAAGATCCTTTGACCACCTCTCAGATCGTACCTTTGTTCAGCTCTACAAGTCACTGGTTAGGCCGATGCTGGAGTATGGACATTCTGTTTGGTCCCCACACTACTGGCAGAAAGGTCTACAGCAGGATGTGGAAGACGTGCAGCGTCGAGCTACAAAATTTATTGGAAGACTGAAAGAGAAGGCCTACCCTGAACGTCTCCAAGAACTGAAGCTCCCCAGCCTAGAATTCAGAAGGCTCCGAGGCGACATGATTGACACATACAAGTACGTCACAGGGATCTATAATGCAACAAGCCCGCAATTTAAACCATACACAGGACGTGAGACCAGAGGTCACAGCAAGAAACTCGCCAAAAACCAAGTGCGCCGGCAAGTCCGAGGCAATTTCTTCTCAGAGAGAGTGGTGATGATGTGGAACAGCCTTCCTGAGTCAGTAGTGGCAGCACCCACCCTGAATACATTCAAAAACAGACTTGATGCCCATTGGTCAGATCATCCTAGTCTTTATAATCCCAAATGCTATGAACCAAACAGCTAATTTCAACTGACATTGACAATCTTCCCACCATTACGTCAGTCAGTTGTATGGCACATCAATAGAGCGATGAACCGATCTTAGAAAGATCTTTCAACATCGAAACTACAAGTAAGTACTGTTTTCCCAAGATAGCCGAGATGATGCCATTATGCTCCCAAGATAGCCATGATGATGCAAATATACTCCCAAGATAGCTAAGATTGCATCAGTATGCTTTCAACATGCCAAGCTAGTTCTACTGTGTTCTCAAGATAACCAATATAATGCCAATATGCTTCCAAGATAGCCATGTTAGTGCCAATATTAGCCAAGATAATACCAATATCCTCCCAAGATAGCCAGACATAACTGTATAATACACGGAATTGGGATACAATAGAATTTCTCTTTTGAGAACTCTCTGCTGCCTCGCTGTCTGTGAGGTTTTTTCTTTCTAATGGATCCAATGGACCCTGGGACCCTAACCCTAACCTTAACCCTACCCTACCCAAACCCAAGGTCTGTTGGTCCCAAGGTGAGTGGTATACAGGAGTATATGGCTATCTTGAATTGGTGCCAACATTAGTCAAGATAGTACCAATATGCTCCCAAGATAGCCAGACATAACTGTGTAATACATGGAATTAGGACGCAGTAGACTTTCTCTTCTGAGGACTCTGTTGCCGCGAGAGTTTCTTTCTAAATAGATCCAATGGACCGTGGGACCCTAACTCGAACCCTAACGCTCACCCTAACCCTAACCCAAGGTCCGTTGGTCCCAAGGTCCGTTCCCAGCTGTTCAGAGCAAGCCACTTAGTTTTTGAGAGGCATGGGAGTTTACAGCTCACCCACAACTGCAGAGGCCAAGCTGTGAATGCAGTCAGGGAAAGGGGTGTTTTCTGCAGGCTGCTTCCCACCAGCCAGCTAACCATGCTGTACTCGGTGAACTGAATGTCATCTGTGTAAAGCTGGTCTAGCAACAATGTGTTCAGCATTGCTGAGCAGCCATTACAAGTGGGACTGTTAGTTTGATAATTAGTGGTTGTCATGAAAAAGGTAATATATCTGTGCTCTTGAGATGACTAATAGGCGAATTGCCAACAATTCTCATAATACCAAACTCGACTAGGTTTATTTTCCTGTAGATAATGTCGATACGGCATGAAAGCTTGTACAAAAGTGGTCAGGCGATATTCAAACAATGACAACACACGCACAATTGTGCAAAAGTGACGTCAGCACTTTCTGGGAATTTTAATTTTCGCTAGTTAACTAGTACACAAGTTTGATACATGCCTCTGCTTGGACTAGAACAACAAAAATGTGTATTAGATATGTGTAAGCCTTGTTTGTTCGGCCCTTTCACTAAGTGTCTCGCATGGGACGGAAAAATAAAGCTGTGCGTTGGTCGCAAGTCTGTTGGTCCCAAGGTCTGTTGGTCCCAAGGTCCGTTGGTCCCAAAGACCATATAAATCTGTTAAATATATAGTAGTATCTTGATGTCAGTGCCAATATTTGCCAAGATAGTACCAATATGCTCCCAAGATAGCCAGACATAACTTACAACAGAATTGGATGCAATAAATTTTCTCTTCTGAGGACTTTCTGCTGCCACACTCTCTGCGAGAGTTTCTTTTTACTGGATCCGATGGACCATGGGACCAACAGACCTTGGGACCAACAGACTTGGGATTAACGAACCTTGGGACCAATGAACCTAGGGACCAATGAACATAGGGACCAATGAACCTAGGGACCATGGAACCTTGGGACCAATGAACCTTGGGACCAGTGACATGCTCCCGATGAAAAGCTGCCATTTAGTTGCCAGGCAGACCCTGGTCACCCGTGCATCCCCCCCCCCCCCCCCCTCCCTCCCCCTTTTTTAGGTGTGGTCTTGTGTTTGGCCAGCCAAGAGATAGTTAAGAAATCTCTAAAGATCTGTGTGGTAGGATATCATGTTGCTGTAGAAATTCATCTGTTGGTGGCCATGGCAAACTTTCTGATTTCTTGAAGGCCTCTGTTATTACTGTCCACAGATACAGGGCAACATCTTTCAGCATGTGGGTTGAGCCATGCTCGTACACTAGAATGATAGCTCTGTCAGTTTTCATTTCTGAACTGTACACAAGCAAAGACTGAAACTCCCCACCTTTTCTGTAAGGTGAACAAATGACAATCTGTGCTCGTATGTCTCACTCTTCTCCACTTCTGCCTTCGCTTTTCAGCACTATAGTGTGTATTTGGGTGGCCTGTCTCATTCAAGGCAGAGGTATATTATCACACAGGTCTGACAGTCTCAGAATCTTCTGCTACTGAAGCACTTCTCTTTCAATTCTTAAATAGACTCTGTTAAATGCTGTCTTGTGTGACTTTTCCAGGTTTTTCCAGATCTCTCTTTGATGCATACTCTTTACTCTGCCATGCTGCAGGATCTCTGACATACATCTTACGACAGGAATGGTGATACTGTGCTTCACAGGCAAACAGGTCAAACCCTCTGATTCTGCACAATAGTTTCTTGTCTTTTTTGTGCCCAGCAACTTCAAAAACTGTGCTCCATCCTTCACGTTCAAACTTAGATGTAAGCCCAGTTGTCCAAGCATTCTGTTTTTTTTTTTTTTTTTTTGCTTTCAACCCCTCTTTGTTACAAAATAAGCAGTCTGGTTTGAAGATAATTGTTTCCACTGAGCCAGTAGAACGCCCAGACTGTCTTTGCTCTAGAGTTATTGTTTGTGATTCTGAAGATGATTCCAGTCTATCGAGGTTTTTAGTGACCCTTTGATAACGGTCACGATGGCAGCCGTTTTCTGGCCATAAATCATCTGGAACGCAGTTGCAAGCCTCTTCCATCCAACCTGGAGAATCAGTGGCTGCAATAGTCTTTTCTTGCAAATGTCTTGAAGTTTTATCAGTCTGTTCTGAGGTCCTTTGCAGTTAGAGAGGTGTACAAACGATCTCTTGTTAGAACCGCTGAAATGAATGACATGCACTTCACCGACAGGGCTGTCTTCGTGTTTTCGCTTTCTTGCCGCCATGTTCAGTTGATCATTACACTAGAGGATTCATTCACCTGCACACACACAAAAAAACAAACACAATAAAACATTAGTAATACAAATCAAGCCATTTTTTGTTGGTTAATATGCAAATGTATGCGATTTCCAAGTAGTAGTGTTATTATTATACAGGGTACATATGAAATGTAGAAAATTTGTTATTTACCCAAAATAATCACAATATCTAGAACGGCAAACTGTATCATATTACTGTTGTGTTTCACTACAATATATTCATTTTATTTTACAGCAATGCTTGTTGTAAATAACAACAATTTTGTTCTGTTTAAAGTGTGTTGTGTCGTTTATGTCGTCGAAATCGCACATTTAGGATATAGGATAATTTTGTACCTATTTAAAAAATATAGATAATTTTGTACCTATTAAAAAAAAAAAAAAAAAAAAAAAAAAAAAAAAAAAAACGGGACTAGGAAGCCCTCATTGGTCCTGAATGACCCAAAGGCATTGTCGTGTATAAAAACAAACCCCGAAAAGCCCTGCTTTCTATTATTTTCAATGCATCGCAGATGACATACAGTCTGTATCGTAAAAATGACGGTTTCAGTAGATAGCGCATCCCTGAAACCAAGATATACGATACTGGACTACACAAAAGGCTTTTTTTAAGACGGCAAGTCGTTAAACTAGTTACAAAAAGTAACAAAAACGTGGATTTCTGGTCATTTACATGAGCTACATTTGACTTAAGTTGATGATTGTGGTCAGCATACATGGAGGGTACCCTTAAATCAAGGGACATAAGTCATAGTCCAAATGAGTTACTTTCTTGGGAACAACCAGAAACGTGTTTAAGTGGCCCCTAAGGTGCTTTGTGCACTTAGCTTTAGTCCTTGGGGAGGGGGAGGGTGCATGGTGACCATGGTCTACTTGGCAACTAATCCATAGAATATTGGCTGCTGCATGTACGACTGAGTTCTGTACGACTTGTTGAATCTGAAGGTCAGTTGATTGCTGTTTGTTGTTGCTGTATTCTTCAAGGTATGTAAATAAAAGGATTCTCTTCGTTTCAATACCACTTGGTGTATTTTTGTCGTCTGCAAGCAGAACACATACCAGCGAACTCTTACAAGCTACTGCACTTACCTGTACATGTTCACTCATCTTGTACTGAGGAAGTCGGCGGTCTAGCGTGTAACATTTTGGGACCAAGCTGGGATCCTCCTACATTGGTGTTTATTCCAGAGAGCCATTATTCACTAGCCTGTATTAAACGAATTGCGATTTGAAGGCCAGATCTATGTCGACAATGCCGTCACACACCGCATGGGTTGTCGTCTGAGAAGCAAAGAAACTTAGATCAAAACGTGCAGTGTCAAGAAAGTCTGTAGCCGTGTTTTTGTACGCACAGGGAGTGCGTACAGCGTTTAGTGCATCGAGCAAATACAGGGAATTGTAGAAAACTGTCGTCTGTGCATGCAGTTGCAATTAGGGTTCTACAGAGCTAGGACAGTCAAATGGAAGACTGCTGCCTGAGCCTGTAGTTGAAAAATATAAATATTTTTTCAGTGACTGATTGCTGACATTAGTGTGAGTTACCATGGAATACGTGAAGAATGGAAAGGAACTAGGCCTTGCAGGTGATTATCTCATGAATATGTTCAGGGGCTGAGGAAAAGGCTACAGCAAGAGAACTGGAATGAAGAAAAATAGAATTGGTAGCTGAAGAGAAGAAAAGGCTAGACCAAGAGAACGTGAAGAGAAGAAACGATAGGAAGAACGTGAAGAGTGGAGAAGACTAGTAGAAGAAAAAAATGAAAACAGATAAAGACAGCAAGATAAAGAGACACTAGAGCCAGCTGCTGAAAGAGAATTAAAAAGACTTGAATGAGAACATCAAGAGGAGAGATGAAGAGAATTTCAAGTGCGGATGGCAGAAGTGAAAGCTTAAAATGTCGAATGCATTTCCCAGTCAGAAAATGAAGTTCCCAAGAGGCCACGCCTTCCAGCGTTTGCGGATGGGAAAGACAACATCGACAGTTATCTGGAACGTTTTGAACGCCATTAAATGATGAAATGGCCAAAAGAGCAGTGGGCTACCAACTTCAGTGCCTGGTCACGCTCTTGAGGTATATTCCAGACTACCCAGAGAAAAGCAAATGAATATGAAATTCTCAAAACTAACCTTCTTTCGAGTTATGATTTTTTTCTGAACTACGTTTCCAGAAACGTTTCCGGTCCAGTCGACCAGAGAACGAAAGTCCAGCTCAATTCCTTACTAGGATCCAAAACTTTCTAGAGAGATGGCTGGAATTAGCTGGGAAAAAAGAAAGACTATGATGGCTTGGCATATATGGTCCTGAATAAACATTTTGTAGAATCCTGTCCTTAACACCTCGCACCCCACCTCCTACAAGAGAAAGACCGAGCCTTCGACACTATGAAGAACAAGTAACCTTGACTACACAGTTGCCTGACCCTAACAAGACGTTTGTACTCTGCTCTGATGCCTCTGACAGGGTGTTGGTGCAGGCCTCATGCAGAACATGACGGGAAGCTGCTTCCAGTCTTGTACGCCGCCAAGAAACTATCCAGGGCAGAGCGGATGTATGTTATCATAGAGAGGTGTCTTGCTATTACGTGGGTTGTGTGAAAGTTCGAACTGTTTTTTATCAAGGGGGTTCGCTTTGTGTTGCGCACAGACCATAAACCTTACTTTTTTTTTTTTTTTAGATCTGCCAAATATGTGAACAATAGGGTCATGCGCTGGACCATGTACCTTCAGAACTTTGATATGAAGGTTGAATGAATATAAAGACACAGACAATCTGGTTGCAGACTTTTTTATGTTGTGTATGATTAACTGAGACTTGTAGACTTCAAACTGGGTGTGTGTTACCAGGTGATATTTGTTTTAGAGTCATTTGACTTTTTTTTTTTAATTGTAAATGTTTTTTCGAAATTTTGGGAATCTATTTAAGTGGATGGCTATGTTACGATTACGAGACACAAAAGACGTCATGTAGCAATAATGACGAGTTGCAAGCCTCCTTTTATTTACTGCTTTTAGATTTCTGTAATTTCGGTCAGTGTAGTGCTGTTGTTGATTTATTTAAAACATTTGTAAAGTGAACGCATGCATAATAGTTCACTTTTATGTTCAGATCGATTGATAACGCTATTGGAATATTCGAGATATGTTAAGATGTTCTCCAGGTTTCCGCAAGTCAGCCTAGAGTCTAGTGCTTTATCAAAGGTTCAAGAACGTTGTAGAAGCTGATCGAATCACATTCATATAAGCTTGTCGTGATTTCATTGATTGAACTTATCGATATGCAGAATATTCTAGGGAAGAATGATCGAGCATGTTCAAGAATACTCTTTAGATAACGTATAAAAGGATGAGAGGTGTGCGACTGGGAGGGGAGACAGAATGATAGTGGTTGAAGAGTTCTACTCATTGTCGAGCACAGAAGTGTTCGAGTCTTCACCGAGTTTGAGTCTAGTCGATGAAAAGCTGCCATTTGTAGAATAGTGGCTGCTGCACGTACGATTGAGTTCATGTACGACTTATTGAACCTGAAGGTCAGTTGATTGCTGTTTGTTGTTCCTGTATTCTTCAACGTTTGTGAATAAGAGGCTCCTTTTTGTTTCAATACCGCCAGGTGCATTTTGTTGCCTGCAAGCTGAACACCTGCTACTACTATTACTACTACCACTACCTCTACTACTACTACTACTACTACTACTACTACTACTACTACACTACATATTCTACTTCTTCCTCTTCTTTTCCTATTATTATCATTACTATTACTAGCATTACCATTATGATTATTTCATGTATTATCATTATTATATGATTATAACATCATCATCATAGTTCATCATCATCATCATCATCATCATCATCAATTTTTAAAAAATCATTTATATCATCATAATGATCATTGAATAGTAGTAGTAGTAGTAGTAGTAGTAGTAGTAGTAGTAGTAGTAGTAGTAAGACTTTAATCTGTACCTTCTCCCCTTCTACGTCTTCATTGTATTCTGTAGTTTCTTTTGTTTAATCTAACAAAGACCAAAGTTTGCTCCCAGATCGAAGAGATAGGTGACTTTTTTTGTGTTGATGTCCAACATCAAGAAGATCCAGTAGGTCGAAACGTTTTACGTTCGCTTTGTAATTTGTTTATGATCCTTTGTTTGGCGGCCAAGTAATTCTGTTTTTACGTTTGTTTCCATTTCGGCCTGCAGTCACCCCACTTTGAAACCTTTGCCCATTGGTTTATGATGCAGGGAGTCTTTTTGCCTGAAATTCTAGGCACAGTCCCTGTGCCACTCGGTTACTCGAAATTAGAGCATGACACCGATCTTGTTCCCCCTGAACTCTGTTAGGGGTCATATGGGTGCCACACTTGAAAACTGTTATTTCACTATCCTCTGTCGCAACAATCGCTGTGCTCCAAGCTCGCTGGCGCTCCACAGACTGTTTTAACACATTTGTGTGCTAGAAGCATTCATTCTCACGATCATTGATCCTGCATCAGCTGGATCAGTTCTGTCACAGTGTGTGGTCCAGCTACTCCAGTTTAACCTGTTTGCCTTTATTGTGCAGTAAATAACAAACAGGTAGGGTAAATTTGTCTCCCATGATGAGGTATTTACACGCCCGGCCGTGCATTCCCTCTATCTCTCCTCTTCTCCATCTCCCTGCCTCAGCCCCGTTTAGTCATTTTCGTAGTGACTGGGAATTTGCTGTCTACGCTTGCTTTTTCCCCTACTGCACGAAAAATTAATGTTCTTTTCTTTTTTTCTTTGTCGCCTAAAGAAGACCAGCAGATCGAAGCTCATTACTTCATTGCTTTTTGCGTTCATTTGGCGGCTCAACATTTGTTTTCATGTTTCGCCTGAGTGGCGTGCGTGTGCTGTGTGTGTGCGAGTGTGTGTGTGTGTGTGTGTGTGTGTGTGTGTGTGTGTGTGTGTGTGTGTGTGTGTGTGTGTGTGTGTGTGTGTGTGTGTGTGTGTGTGTGCAGACATTTACCATTAGTTCAAAACAATATTAGAACAGAGTCATATTTAAATCTCTGCAGTTTTGCGGTCAGTGGTAAATGAATTTGATGGTCTGGAAGTGAGGCGGTTAACTGTATCTGTTCTTGAAATAACACCTTTTGATGCTCAACACATTTTCATGAATTGCCAAAAATACATCATAAATATCATCACTCCTTATCGTGTTGATTTCTTCATATGATGTGAAATCAGGTCTATATTTCAAAAGGTGGCGATGTTGTCAGGTCGATAGAAACCTGTCAATTAATGCTCATTATTTTAGGTGTCACAGAGTTCTGAGATAATCCTTGTCATCCCATGAACAGGAATTTTCAATTTTTCCCTCTCAAAATCAGGATGCATACAGACTGAGAGCTATAGCCCAGACACCTACAACAGCTCTTTACTGGCAGACAAAGTATTCCTTAGAATCCTGGACAATCGATCCGTTTTAGTGAGTTTCCGTCACATGAACATCGACTGTAGGGAAAATACAGTGTCTATAAACTGTGTCTACAAGGGAACAGGAAAAAGAACTCTGGAGTCGTTGTTTAACATTACCTCCCTTGCCAGAAGTATTCAGTGGTGTGCAGAAGATAGGCCTTATTGTACAGACGAAAGGATGGAAACGTACTTGTCCTTGGTCTGGCGTGGGATTTCGGATGATTTACAGTTTGTTGAAGGTCAGACACACCTCTCTCTCTCTCTCTCTCTCTCTCTCTCTCTCTCTCTCTCTCTCTCTCTCTCTCTCTCTCTCTCTGTCTCTGTCTCTGTCTCTGTCTCTGTGTGTGTCTCTCTCTCTCTGTGTGTGTGTGTGTGTGTGTGTGTGTGTGTGTGTGTGTGTGTGTGTGTGTGTGTGTGTTTGTGTGTGTGTGAGAGAGAGAGAGAGAGAGAGAGAGAGAGAGAGAGAGAGAGAGAGAGAGAGAGAGAGAGAGAGAGAGAGAGAGAGAGAGAGCGATGATTGATCTGGTGAATTTTGTTTCGTCATATTTATGTTCTAACTGCATTTTTGTAAAGTGTTTAGATCCCTGTGTTGGCGATTAGGTGCTGTGTACAAAGGAACAGCAGTACTAGTGCTGCAACAGCAACAGTAGTAGTAGTTGTTGTAGGCGTGATGATCGTAGTGATGGTGGCGTTGGTGGTGATCTTAGTAATACTCGAAGTACTAATAGTATTTTGAAGCCACTTTCACTCTAGTTCTTTCTTTCATTTTCTTAACATATTGCGGCTCTGCCTCCCACGTGTTTGAAGTATTATTCATTTTTCCCGATTTTGAAAGAAAAAGAGGCTTTATACTTCACATTCTAATTTTGTAAAAAGGAATGTCATCGTATATTAATGCACTCCTCTGTTCCTTTACTATAAGCTGTTCTCACTCGCATTAACACGGTTGTTTCTAATCAAATAAGATTTATTTTAATTGAGGTTGTGCACAACGTGTGTGTTTTAGGTAGGTTATTCATTACCCAATTTCTCTTTGTATAACTTATCTCAGTGTACGAAATAACGTTTTTCATCCGGTGGATTCTTCACATATCTGGTGCTGGAAAGCCTTATTTACCATCACTTTTTTCACTGTATAATATGGGTACTAATGCAAGTTCTTGCCCTTTCTTTACTTCTACACAATTGCACCATGTCCACATGCAATTTTAAGTTCTTTCAAAAAAAATAGAAATAGAAGGAAAGAAAAGAATGGCCGTACCCAATTTTGAAAATAATGATTTACTTTTGGAGACGATGACCATGATATATTTTAAACGTTAGTCAACACCTTTGCTTATTCTCCAATTTTAAGAATACCCCACCCACCCCCTCTTAGATTAATTGTCCGACAGAATAATCTGTGTAAGAGGTTGTCGATCTTATCATCCCATACCAACTTGAATTCACACTTCTGTATATCCTTGATAATAATGTCGTGTGGATTTGAAAGTAGCATTTACAAATAAATCTTTGAAACGATGATTTATTTACAGATTCTGCTCTGGGAAAGGTGTTATTGTTCTTCATACGCATACTCTCGCTCTTTATTTCTTTCAAATCCAAACAGTTTGTCTCCCCATCTTATTTCTTTCGTGTATGACAGATCATTAGAAAACCATGGATGTGGTATATCAAACCCGTACATATTCAATTTTATTTCATTATAACTCATTTGTGTTTATCTTGTTTTTTTTTTTTTTTCTTACTACCAAGCCTAAGGTCAAAGACTTTGTTCATGAATTAATGCAAGTCTGAAACAGCTTCCAGTTAATTATCTTAAACGACTTATCATATGAAAATGTTTCTCCCTCCTAAGTAAAGGTGTTGTTGTCAGCAAAGTGATATATTTTACTTTCTGTACCTGCGATTTCATAACTCTAATGTCAATATCAGGAAGCGTTATGGGCAGCAATGGCAAGATTGAACATCGGGCAAAAGTTAATCCACACCATTCAGAAACTGTGGTCTAAGGCTACCAGAACAGTGTGCTGTTGAATAGTGAATCCACACTTCAGTTGGAGTTCGTCAGGGCTGCTTTCTATCTCCTCCACTTTTCAGCACGTTCCTGGAGTGCATTATGACTGATACTCTTGAAATCCATGTAAACGCAAGCACGGATGGAAGAACACTTTTGAACCTTAATTTTACCGACGGTATCGATGGTTTGGCAGTCAGTGAACAAGAACTCGTCAAGCTTTTTCAAAGACTGGGTGGGTATTAAAAAGATATGGTATGGGGATTAGCGCTAGGAGACCGATTGATGGCAAGTCATAACGCTTCCGTCAAAACCACAATTAACTGTCCATGAACAGGAGCTAGAAACCGTTCAACATTACTCTTACCAGGAATCTCACATTAGCATTGAAGCACCCGAACCACAAATCCTGTCAAAGGGCAGACAACATCGGCACTGTCCTGTCTAAAACATATATGGAAGAACTACAACATCTCCATGAAACTCATGATCGGGTTCCTGCTGCACTGGTAAATTTCATCTTCTGAAGGAGAAAAAAGAGACATTGATTAAATTAGATTTGGAACGTTAAGGAAATACAAAAGGTTTTTCATGGAACTTCAAATTTTAGTAACAGGATGTGTGTGTGTGTGTGTGTGTGTGTGTGTGCGTGTGTGTGTGTGTGTGTGTGTGTGTGTGTGTGTGTGTGTGTGTGTGTGTGTGTGCATGCGAGTGCGTGTGCGTGCGCGCTCACTTGTATGTGTGTGTGTGTGTGTGTGTGTGTGTGTGTGTGTGTGTGTGTGTGTGTGTGTGACATTGTTCCCGCACAGCAATCTTCCATACCCCGGAAGTTGTCTGACAACCAGTGGAACTGCTCCACCCCAACCTGGACTGATCTTCAGCCTCATCTGTCCTGCAACCTGATTGTTGAATGTGATGCCGCTCAGGACGAGGCCCTGTGCCATCACGAGCCGTGTGCCCGTGGTGGATTTTATGTGGAGGGTCGCTGTTACTTGCTGGGTCAGCCAACAGAGGCATTGACCTACTACCAGGTCAGGCAAAAGTGCGTGGGGCGCGGGGGTTACCTGGCTAGTTTTTAACAAGTCAGAAATGGACGCGGTGATGGAGGTGGTGTGGTGGAACCGTCGTAGTCGTGATGTATTTGTCGGATTGACTATGACCACCGTTAATTCTCACATCATGTAAGATTCTCGATTTGTGTTTATGTCATGTGTGATCCGTTTGTAATATGCAGTTTCTGAAACCGCACCCCCCCTTCCCTTCCCTCCCCCTCTCCCTCCCACCTTGCGCTTTCCTCGCCATTCCTGGGAACCCCATACCCCTGTCCCAGCTACTTTTCTGTCTGTCTGTCCGTCCGTATGTCTGTCTGTCTGTCCGTCCCGTATGTCTGTCTGTCCGTCCGTATGTCTGTCTGTAGGCAGGTTGTTCTACCGTATTCCAGTTGTAACAGTTTTAGCTAGTGGTGTTACATCCCACTGCTGAAACTAGATACAACTGGGCACCTGTTGGTTTTTACCATAAACAGCGTCATTAGGCAATCTCATGTCCAAAAACTTCTTTAAACTGAACATATGTACTGATTCACAGTGGACAACGGTCTTGTCTAAACCCCATATTTCTAAACAACAGAGACTCTCAAGACTTAAATGTTTTATTCATAAAGGTCAAAGCCCCTTAGAATGGGTGATGTACATTGTAATGGATGTCGCAAATTGACATTGATATTCTTTATATATATATACATACTTTGCTTTGTTATATACATACTTCGCCTCTTGAATGCATTGTATAAATATATAGCTAACTGTTTTGCAGTGTGCTCGTTTGATGATGACATCGACAAGGTGAATTTAAAAAGGCAAGGGTTCTTGAAATACTTCTGTGCGATGAATTGCTCTTTAAGATCTTTTAATACTGGACAAACCAATACAAATGAATTTCATCCTCCTCTTTCGTATCTTCTTCTGTATTTCGAAATAGTGGACAGGTCACATTTCCATTAGGTGACTATCTATAACGAAAGTAATGAGTTGAGAGCTCAGAGATACTAAATCTAAACCTAGTCATAATATGTTTTAGATGTCTGTCTATGTTCATTGACATAATAGACAGGTAAACATCGTAAATGACAATACGTTCTATATAATTACCAGTCAAGAGCACGTTTTGAACGCCCCTGTCCTTCGTCAAAAGGCAAGTAACATATCAAAGATCAGTTGTGTGTAAAGAATGCTAATGACGATGACAACTACAGTTATATGTTGTCACTGCTGCTGATATCATTATTGCTTATCGACTGCTGCGGCTGTTACAACATAAGACAGTGATGAGCAAAAACCAATGCATGTTTGGTGATGCAATCATGCTGCTGATATGGTGTTAGTGCTCTTGATGTCTATGATATTTGCGACTATGTTGTTGATACTGGCACAGAAAGGAAAGAGTAAACCAAGTAATTTGCGGATTTTTTTTTTACAGGTGATAGACCAATGTGATGAATACAAGGTCTTGTGTCTACAGTTCATGCTGATTCCAGAGCTCTTCTCGTCTTTACTGACAGATAATATCAACACCAGCTCAGCTCAGTGGAATAGATGGAGGCCAAAACAACACATGCACAATGATAAAAAAGTGGCTTGGGGTCACACCAGGATTCGCTGACTACTGTCACAAAGCAAAGCTGAAGCTACCCCCTGAAATCCATCCCCCTGAATAATACAGAGCGGGAAAAGCACTCTCTAGAAAAACAGACTAGCCACACATGGAGACATTGTGTATGCCACACGTAGAGACGCCTATGGAGCAAAACTACCTAAAGAGAAAACGCCTCCAAAGAAATCCAGACGCCAAGAAGAGATGGACAAGATCAGGGTCCAAAAGAAAAACCTCAAGAAGCAAATGAAGACCGCACTGCCAGCTGAAAAAGAAGGCTTGGAAAACTCTGGGAAGACCTGAAAGCAAAACACAGCGCCCTCAGCAAAGCGGAATCTGCGAGGAAGAGGAAGAGCAAAAAGAAGACGACACAAGAGCGCTTCTTCAGAGACTCCTTCCAATTGCCAGAAACTCTGTTTGAGCAGCCAAAATCTGGGACCCTAAGTGTGGACAAAGAATTCTTGAGCAGCATCTGAGGAAAACATACTCTGACTCACAGAGCAAAGCACTACTTGACATTCAAGGTCTGGTGTGGCCAGCCAATCCTAAGGAACAGTTCAATGACAAGCCTCCAACGTTGGCGGAAATCAAGAAGATGGTCGACAAAGCCAGAGCCAAATCATCACCAGGGCCAAACGGAATACCTTACCAGCTGTACAAGAAATGTCCCAATGTGCTGGAGTGGCTCCACAGGCTGCTACGATCAGCTTGGAGAAACCAGACGATCAGATCGCGGTCAGTGGATGACGGCAGATGGTGTGTACATCCCCAAAGAGCAAAACTCAAGTGACATCAGCCAGTTCAGGCCAATATCACTACTGAACTTCGAAGTGAAAATCTTCTTCTTCTCTGGCATGGCAGCAAGGCTGACCAAGTATCTCATGGAAAACAAGTACTGGGGGTGTGTCAGTCCAGAAAGGTGGCATCCCAGGCGTAGCTGGCTGTGTAGAACACGCCACAATGATGTGGGACGCAATCCAAAGAGCAAAAACAGAAAAGAGAGGCCTGGACGTAGTGTGGCTTGATCTGGCAAACGCATATGGATCTGTACCCCATGAGATGATACAGTTGGCTCTTGAGATGTACCATGTGCCAAGGAACATCCGCGGCATGCTCAAGAAGTACTTCAATGGCTTCTCAATGCAGTTCTCTACCAAGGATTACACAACAGATTGGATCAACTTGGAAGTGGGCATTGCAATGGGCTGTGAAATTTCCCCAATATTGTTCGTGTTGGCAATGGAAGTCATCTTGAAAGCAGCAACAAGCAACGCAAGACAAACAGGCCTTGGCGATGGATACAAGATGCCCCCTCAAGGCCTTCATGGATGACACTACAGTGATTTCATCCAGAGAAGACGAGACACGTCATGTGCTGGAGAGGCTGGATGACATAGTTGCCTCATCCAGAATGAAGTTCAAGCCAAAGGAATCACGGAGTATCTCACTGAGGAAAGGAAAAGTCGCCGAATCTGTGGTTTTCAGTGTTGCCAACCAGGCCATTCCAACAGTTACAGAAGAGCCAGTCAAGAGCCTTGGAAGATGGTATGATGATACGCTGAAAGACACACAAAGAGCAAAAGAAAATCAAACAGATGTCGAAGAAGGCTTGGAGACCATTGCCCAGTGTGGGCTCCCTAACAAATACACAAGTCTGGTGTCTGCAGTTCATGCTGATACCAAAGCTCCTATGGCCTCTGATGATATACGACATCTGCACCAGCATAGTGGAGGCAATGGAATCCAAAATCAACAAGTTCACAAGGAAATGGCTTGGTGTCCCACCCTGTCTGACTGACATAGTGCTGTACTGTCGCCAAGCAAAGCTGAAATTACCACTGAAATCCATCCTGGAGGAATACAAAGCAGGGAAGATCAGACTTCAAAGCATGCTGGAGGACTCAGGAGACAAAGGTGGTAGAAGCAGTCAAAACCCCAGCTGAAGACATGCAGAAAATGGAAAGTTCAAGAGGCGATGGATTCTGCAAAAGAAAGTCTCAAGATCAGAGAAATAACAGGGCACACACAGACCAACAGACAAGGACTGGGGGTGACCAAAAACTGAATGGTGGTCAAAGGCCAAAGGAAAAGCCAAAAGAGAGACATGATGATTCAGGAGATGAGAAAAGAAGAAGACCAAAAAAAACTCCAAAAAAAACAGTCCAGCAGAGCCAGCAAGGGCAATGAACAACGTGGGAGAATGCACTCCAAAGAAGTCTCACTTGGAATGACATTTGGCACATGGCCCCTCTCAGGATCAGCTTCATTCTCAGATCTGCATATGACCTTCTGCCGTCAAATGCAAACCTGGTGAAGTGGGGGAAAACAGACGATCCTTCATGCCCCCTCTGCCATGGAAAACAAACAGTGGAGCATGTCCTTAGCTCATGTAAAGTAGCCCTGGCTCAAGGAAGGTACACATGGAGGCATAACGAAGTGCTCAAAGAGATTGTACAAGTAGTCTGAGCTAGTACCAACACCACAAAAGGGAAAGGCGGGACTCCAAAAGTGCCCGCAACATTCTTCACGGCAGGAGGCAGCAAATCATGGCCAAGAATAAAAGTGCCACTCGGAACATGCAGGCAGAGACTGCTGGACGGGGCAGATGACTGGGAATGCACTGCAGACCTCCCAGAATGGAAGAGTCACCCAGCGATCATCAGCAAGAGTGGCATGAGACCAGACATAGTAGTCCACTCTCAGTCAACCAAGCAGCTGATCATGATCGAGCTCACGGTGCCATATGAGAACAGAATGGAGGCAGTTCAAATGTACAAGACTGAAATGTATGCTGATCTAGCAAACAGCCTGAGGAGAGAAGGCTATCCGGTCAAAGTCCTCACTGCAGAAATTGGAGCTAGGGGGTTTGTAGGAACGTCTGCATACAGTCTCATGAAACAGCTCTCAGTTGCAGGGAGGGAAAAAACCAGAGCCCTGAAAGCAATGGCAGAAGCAGCAGAGAGGTGTTCAAGCTGGATCTGGTCAAGGAGGAACAAAAGTGAACTTCATAAGGCTTAACTTTCATATAAATATCAGGTGTCCCAGTGGCTCAGTGGTTAGTGTGCGAGTCATTAAGTGGAAAATGAGCATGGTCAGAGGGGCATGGGTTCGAATCCCATCCATGGCTCGTCCCGAGATGGGAAAAAAAAAGGGCAGCAGAGGGACATCCGGAGTCATGAACCGGGTGTGGCCCAACCCCTCTAGAGTGTAAGGAGTTAAGGGCCGAAACACTTGCTTGAAGGGGGCTTCTCTTCTGAGGACTCTCTGCTGCCACACTCTCCACGAGATTCTTTCTACCAGAGCGGGAAAAAACAAGGCTGCTATACTTGAGGACTCGTGAGACAACAATTTGAGATCAATCCAGCTCAAGCGGAGGACTGGCTGAAATGAACAGTTCAGGAGGCAGTGGACGTGGTAAAGCAAAACTCCAGTCAGGGTAATAACAGGGCGCGCGTGCCTACAGACATGCACGCATGCGTGCACCCCCTCCCCCCCCCCCTCACATACACACACACACACACACACACACACACACACACACACACACACACACACACACACATTTTTTTTTAACGAGGTGGAAACCCAAGTGCCTCGCTACAAGACACTCCACTCAGGAGTCTTTGCTGCGGGCCATAATTGACCAAAATTGAAAGGAATCTTGATGTCTTTACGTCAGCCCTATTCCATCATCAGTAAAACAAACTTCGTCTCTGTAAGGCTTAATATTTGAGGTATACAAATAAGAGCTTACTTGCTCCTTTCACAACATACATAGTCGCACAGAAATGCTGCAATATAGAACAGTTCATTCGTCTCTCTACTGTCTAGTTTTTCAGTGTTTCCAACAAAGCAAGACAAACTACTTCCTGTTCTGTCATGGACTCAAGACTGTCACCTGGGTTCCCACAAGTAGTTGAAACATGTCAGGCGGCTTCCATGGCTAAGAAGCCAGCATGTGGAAAGAGGTGCATGCACTCCGGAAGTCCGCAACGTGAGCCACGGGCAGACCAGACCCTGTCTAGGAAAAAACATACGGTTCCCTGTCTGGTAGTACATAACTATTTTTCAATGTTTTCATCAATCGTTAAGAAACTGAGAGACACATGGCCCAAAAGGAAAAGGTTTACAAAAGTGGTATTTTCCTGCAAGGTTTTGGTGAACAGGTTTTGAATGAATCTAGAAACAGTACATAGGAAAAAATGTAACAAACTACTGGGGCCTTGAGGGACTAATGTCTCCCCTGACCCTGCCTTCTGTCAAGGTGGCCATTGTGTGTGTGTGTGTGTGAAGTGTGGTGTGTGTGTGTGTGTGCGTGTGTGGTGTGGTGTGTGTGTAGGTGTGTGTGTGTGTGTGTGTGTGACTTGCTGGGCGTGAAATGACGTGAAATTACAATGTCTTCCAAACTGTGCACCAAATAGACACGATTTGAATAAGTGAATGAATATCACAAAAGTGGCCTGGATGAGTCATGCTTCCCTGTCATTCCCCGGTGTGTCCATATCCATGAGTGCGTGTTTGTAAACAGATGTAAAGTCAGTGTCAGTGTAACATTTTGGCAACAGTGAGAAAAAACAAAAAAAGAAAGAAACAAGAGGGCACAAATTTGCAAACATTGGATTTTGTTATGTTTCAGTAACCTCAGTGTAACCTAACAAAACAGGTATTCCAACTGTCACACCACCAGTCTGTGGGGCGATGATATAAATCAAGAGAACATCTGTGTGCACATCACAAAGTCTTGCACCGAATGGGGGAAGGTTTTACTACTACAGTGAATTGAGTGCTGCCTCTGGCTCAACAGATGCCAAACAACGAAAATACAA
>JADBJO010015141.1:31670-41670 GCA_016801955.1 Conus betulinus
ATGAACCCGGGTGTGGCCCAACCCCCCTAGAGTGTCAGGAGATAAGGGCCGAAACACTCGCTTGAAGGGGGCTTCTCTTTCTGAGGACTCTCTGCTGCCACGCTCTCCACGAGTTTTCTTTCTACTATTGTTTGTTTGCTTGCTTTGTTTGTTTGTCTGTTTGTTTGTTTTGTTGTTGTTTTTCTGCTGCGTGAATGAATTTGTTGGTAAATGTTAGCAAACAGACGAGCGTCAGTGTTGACTGACTGACAATGTTTGTGTTATTTAACAGAAGTGCTGATGGACTTCATGTTGTTGATGTGCATTATCTTTTTCGGTCATCACTCTGGATACCTAAGCACAAGGTTGATTCCATACGACGCATATTTTTATTTTCGTTCCAAAATATGTCTCTTTCTATCATGTGTTTTTTTTTCCCTACTACTATTCACTAGCAGCTTTTGCAACAATCGAATTGTGGTTTTATTGCATTTTTGTTCCTTCCTCCCACCATATATTTGGTAGTGTGTTGATGAGTCAAACAAGTGCAGCATTTTCGATCATCATTGCAAGAATTCTCCCCGACACCAGACTGTGTAAACATCACCTATTTGTAAGACCATTGCCCGGGTTAATACGGGAATGGGAAGGGTACGGTTTCCCAGCACTGGTTTGTTTTTATGATGACATAGACATATAATGGGGGTCAGTTACACTAGAATGGTGCCAGGATCCGCGAGTCCCCCAACGCATTTTGAATGTCCTTTCGTAGCTTACCGCTTTCCCGTGTTTGTGCGATGTAACGGCGTTTATGACTGCCCGTACAAAGAAGACGAAGCCGGTGGCGAGAGACTTACTCCTGCCCTGGGTACTTCCGCTGCCGTCATTCTCGGGTATGTCTGCACCCGGATCATGTGTGTGACGGCAGACTCCAGTGTCCTCAGTATGACGATGAATGGTATTGCTCCATGTCTTGTCCTGACCAGTGCTCCTGCCAGGGCCTGGCTTTTACCTGTGGACAGGTGTTTCCTATAGACGAGTTTCCGGACGTGCGCTATTTAGACGTGTCTGGTAGTAAAATGAAAGCGGAAAGTCTGCTTAGGAATACGATGCTGGTCTATCTGAACATGACCCGCTGCTGTCTAACAGTACTGCTCCTTCCAGAGCTCTCCCCAACGTGCAGATTCTGGATGTCAGCGAAAAAAACCAGTTGAAGATTGTTTCTTTCTTTGGAAACCCCTCTCCAATGTCAGCAACCTAGTTCATTTGATTCTAGCAAAAAATCCTTTAACTGATTTTTTCACACAGTGGATCAGAAGAGGCTTTGAAGTTTCCTAATCTCAGAATCATGGACTTGGCATTCGTGGAGATACCAAACCTCGACCTGAAACACACTTCAGCCTTTCTCTGGACTCGTTGTCCTCAACCTTTCTGGCAGCAATACTCGGAGCGTGACAGGGAAAGGGTATGACAAATCCCTTCTGGCTAAGTTGGATCATCGTGGCAGTGAGATGTTAGAGTTTTCTCACACCTTGTTAAAGAACCTAAACAAGCTTAGAGAATTGCACACCGACAGCTTCAAGTTCTGCTGTATTCAGGCTTTGCCAGACCATGTCAATACGATGAACTGTCATGCCCCCCTCCCGACCTTTTCCACCTGTAACAATCTTCTGGGAGCTAAGGTGCAGCGGATTTTTATCTACCTTCTGACACTTTTCATCCTTCTCGGCAACGGTCTTATTTGTGTCATGTTTTTCAGAGAGGGCAAAGAGAAGGACAGTACTACAATATTTTTTGTCTCACCTGTGTGTGTTTCTAAATTCCTGATGGGGGTGTATCTTTCAGTGCAGTGTGTGGTGGACCAGACGTATGGCAGTGACTACCTGTGGAAGGACACGGAGTGGAGGTCCGGTGTCTTTTGCAAACTATTAGCGTTCATTTTCTTGCTTTCCTGTGAGGTGGCCGTCTTTGTAGATGTTAGTATGGCCCTGCATAGGTGTGTTGTCCTCACCTGGATAAACAAAGCTGGATATCAGTGGAAGAAGAGAGAGTGACTTCTCTCGTCTGTCTCCTGGCGTGGATGGCAGGTGCCTGTCTGTCTATAGTTCCCACTGTGTCATCAGACAGTGACTTCAGTCAGACAAGCCTCTGTGTTCCCCTGCCTGTCTCAGGAGAACAACCAGGAGGACATCACTACGCCTTCTGCCTGCTGGTCGTTCTGAACGGCATGATGATGGTGTCCACTGTGGCGGGACAGATTTACATCTACATCATGATCCGAGGCAACACTTTAGATTTTCTAGCCAGAGACAACCAAGAATATGACCTCACTACAGGACGTTGTATTATCAGAATTTCTATGGGGGACGTCTGCTGTTGGTGCCTCGTAACGTTGTGGGCTGCTCTGACGTCACAGGAAGTGTGGGTTCACGGTGAGGTAAATATCTCCGTATCGATCTTTTTCATTTTTGTCAGTGCATCCATAACGCCATACCTGTATCTGTTGAATGGTGTGTTGGAACGTCGCAGACAAGTGCTGAATCAAAGAGTTTTGAAGCGTCTTGGGTTTAATATTAAAGATAAAACTATGAAAAAGGTAGCATGCAGTGTACACTGGGTTTGAAGAGTACAGATCTAGACGCCATGGAGTTATTATTATCTGTTTTACTGTATAGAAATGTTGAATGTTAAATCTCTCTCTCTCTCTCTCTCTCTCTCTCTCTCTCTCTCTCTCTCTCTCTCTCTCTCTCCAGCAAACGCATTTCATCCACGCGGCTTTTTCCTTTTTTTTTTCATATTGACCAGTACGCCTGCTGAGGCTCCTCCTTTTTGTGGGAAACATCGAATTCTATTTTCCTCTCAGCCACGGCTGTCTCTCTGTGATCAAACCTGAAGGCGGAGTAAATTAAAAAAAAAAACAACAAAAAAAAAAAAAAAAAAAAAAACGGCGGTTCTTAGACTGACGACGACTGCCAGCCAACTCCCTTCCGCACAAGCTCAAGAAATTATCGTGCTGTGTTCCGACCAAAACGTCTGATGAAGAGGAACAGACATAGCACCGAAACGTACAGAAACCACTTTCAGAAAAAAAGAGTGTCTATACGGTGTTCCCATGGGTACCCATATAATCATGTGGAACTAATACACTTTAAAAGACATTTTCCCTGCCTGGCATCCCACAAGGACTTGTATAATGATGTAGGATTAGTCGACTAGTATAATGGTGCGGGATCAATACATGTAAGAAGACATGTTGTAAGAAGACAGTTTTATGATCGAGGACTAGTACAATGATGTAGAATCAAAATATATTTACTGATATTTTCTGTTTGGCACTCCCATGGGAGGTTGTAATGATGCAGAATCAATATGTTTATATAGAGAGTCTCTGCCCGGTCTCCCTACAGGGGCTAGCATACCTCTTCATAGACATCCATAAACAAATCAAGACTACAGACTTCATTGATAACGTAGAGTAGCAGTGCACAGAATCCTGCGTGAACTCCGTGAAGAAGAACCATCAGGCGAAATCATGACCTGCTTTTTTAACTGAGAAAGAATTACAGTAAGCCATCCCACGACAGTCGGCTAAAAAAAGACATATTCGTTCACCAGTCACCAAGATTTGAGAGAGCTGCCATGATGAAACGCTAAGCAAAGTGTATTCCAACACCTGCTAGTGTCGCATGAAGGAAGAGGTACCAGTTTCTATATGTCTTCACCAGTATCCCTGGAGTTGATGGAAGAGGGACTCGGTTAGACACTCAATGAAAGGCCATGGCCGAGAACTTCTGCAACCTGTGTCGCCAGGAAAACTGGACACATAGCTCTACAGACGGTCCGGCGACTAACGCCACACCGGCTGTTGAAGCCACAATCTTCATCCGGTACACAGACAGTAATGGAGAACTTGATGTGCCAACAGGCCAGCATTCCACCAACCTTAGAGCAGAGACAGAATCCCTCTGTCAAAATGCCGTAGCGGCCTCCCAAAAGTTGGCCAAAACTGCATGTCGCGTCGTTGTCTTCACTGATGCCCTCTCAGCTCAGCTACCGCCTGCTTGAACGAGAGGAACAGGAGCACATTTTTCCGCTGGCTGGCTGGATACGATAACCTAAACCACACCTGCATACAGAGTTTAGCATTGGACAGTCAGGAAGGTGTCTCAGTGGTCACGGACCAGTGAGAGCACATCACATCCTCCAAAGCTGCCCACAGCATGTTGATGCAAGGGACAGTGTCTGGCTGACCGACCTCAACGACTCTGGGCATCAAACTGCACGGCACCTTGGAGGATTTGCAGATGACAGCACCTTTCATCCGGGGCATGGGAGTGACCGACCACCTGAGGTGAACGAGGAAGAGGGAGAAGTGTAATGGTGTAGGAACCATACCTCTATAAAGACAGTTTCTTCCAAAATGATACTCGAATGCAGAAATTGCAGTCTTGTGCCATACTTACAAACACAACAATTATAATGTTTTGAAACAGACAAAAAAGTCAGCCTAGGGATATTTCATTCAACAACTCATTTTGTTTTTAAATATTGGTTTAACTTCTAAAGAATTGCACTTTGATTCGTATAACAAAAAATGAACATAATCATATCCAACACGTTGAAAGCCAAATAAGTATGTATCTGCGCATACACACACACACACACACACACACACACACACACACACACACACACACACACACACACACACACATGCGCGCGCGTGCGCGCGCGCACGCGCGCACGCGCACGCGCGCACACACACACACACACACACACACGCGCGCACGCACACACACACACACACACACACACACACACACACACACACACAAACATTTCATTCACACACCTACACAAATAATGCAAACAATATGAGTCAACTAACGCAGACAGACTTACGAAAACATTTTTCAAGGAAAAATGTGCACCTTAGCAAATGCTTTGGCTGCAAATCGTCACCAGATTTCAGAACGAGCTGCAACATGCACACAGACTCTCAAATGCTGTTCTCTTTGACAGCTACATTCCATGACAGATTTCACCTTTAACTGGTGACCTCAGATCCTTTGCACGTGTCAGGTAAATGTGTCATCATCACTTATTTAAAAAATAGGGGTCATATCCATGCTTTTTTCATAGAGTTAAAAAGCAGTCTGAGATTCCATTCACACAAGCGATGTAGGTCTGGTTTTGCCATTCTGCAAAGTACAAGTTGACAGTAGGACTGCACTGGATTGATATTCTATTCGTGCCACATCTGATGATCTTGATGTCACGGTTAACAACGGGACAAAGTAATTGGAGGTCCACAGCTTGTCAACCAGGTCATCTGGCCAGGTGGCGTCCACATGATGATGAACGACAAATCAGAGTCCAGAAGTTGCCATGGCTTTAGGGTACAATACTTCAGGGATGGAAGTCTGCCAGCCTTCTTTTTTTTCGGAAATGGCGACATAATGCTTCTATTGACACCACTTGCCACCGGTGCAAACTGCCAGAGTACCAGAGAGATGAAGAGGGGTTTGCAACAGTCAGAATGTCTTTCTTCAGACCATTTTGAGTGAGTGCTTCCACTGGTACCTCAGAACCATCTTCGTCATGCTCTTTGTGCGTTAAGAGGTCTTCAACAATGCAACATTTTCTACATGATGGATCTCATCCCCAAGGTCTTAGCGGCTTACTGCCCTTGGAAAAACAATTTCCATGCGCGACAATGTGCAATGGGAAATGATCTGATCGTATCATGATCATGTTCAGATCGACTGCTATTGCATTCACTGCTTCATTAATTGCGGATTGATCCGAGGAAACTGGCTGTACAGGTCGTAAAAAGAAGACAGTGCGGTCTAGCCGCCTAGGCGAAGTGGTTAGCTTCGCGGATTACTGGCTTACAACTTGTGGATTTCTGACCCCAGCGGCTCCCACCCAGAGGTGATGTTGCTGCAGGCCCAGCTGGGAAGTCAGGGACCACACAGTTTACTTTCATCCACGTAATGGATGCGTCTCTGAGAGTGTTGCTCAAATTTCTTGATCAGCACTGCAGGTGTCGGTTTCTCTCAGCCTGACTGATGTCAGGATATATTACGAAAGTAAGTATACAGTGTAGTCCTGTCGTGCAGTTTCAGACTAAAATGGAAATTCGTAGCATCCTCGTCCTCTTCAATTCCTTTGCCATCGAGTTCAACTCCACATCTATGTTGTAGTTCCATCCGCACGTTTGGCTCCTGGGGGACTCTGACTCTACCTGAACGGCCTTTGAGGAAGCTCCATCAACAACCACCACCTACTGTCGGTTTGCCATGAAGTTTTTGATCCATTCGTGGACCTGGCCAGTGATCCCGTAATGTCGGAGCTTGTGGATTAGAAGGGAATGGAAGACCTGTCAAAGGCTTTCGAAAAATCCATCACTAAGACGTCTGACTGTTTCCCCTTCTCCATATTGTAGGATAGCTCATCCGCAAGCCCCAGCAGTTGACTTTCACATGATCTGCCCCACCAGAAACCGTGCTGATCCTCGCGCAGGATGTTGATTGCCTCTGCAAATCCCATGATTGTACTTACCACAATGTGCTCTAGCATTTTGCACGGGACACTCGTGAGGGAGATGGGGTGATATCGTTCAGGCCTGCATTCTTCACCCTTCTTGAACACAGGAGAAACGTTTTGTTCTTTTCAAGTCCTGTGGAGCCATGCCTGTGTTTATGGAGGACTGAAAGAGAGCGTCAGAGCTGGGACAATTTCATCAGCAATTTCCTTCTGGAGGCGAGGGGCGATTTCATCTGGTCCAGGGGCTTTGCTCGGATTTAGGCCTTTTAGCAGCTTTCTGACTCCTGCTACTGAGATGTGGATGTGGTCACATGTAGGTCCTTCAGTCTCTGGGCTCATGCCAGTCCAGGTCTCAAATTCCTCTGGTGAGCAGGATAGTTTGCTGCTGAACGCAGACGGAAACTGTGCATTCAGTATTTCTGCCTTATCCTTTGCTTCTGTTACTAGCTTACCAGCTACTTTCAATGGTAAGACACTGGCTGGCTGCTTCCGTGCGCGGAGACTTTATACATGTCCAGAATGATTTCTTCGTTCTAGGCTTTGTTTCTTGGCTGTCAGAGAGCAGGTTTTCAGTGTAGGACCAGTCTGTGCTGAACTTGGTGTTTGAGGGCTCTGACTTCGAAGTGAATTTTTTCGTCTCTTTCCATCTTTTATAGTCTGTCTGATGGAGGCGGCGAAAACAAAAGCGCCGCTTCCATCAGACAGACACTACACAAACCAGGCAGGTCCACAACTTTTAGATGGAGACATGGCATAATGATAATTGCAACACACCGGAATAAAAAAAAAAAAACTCAGAGCACACACCACCAAGACTTATCTTCAGTTGATAGGAAATAACGTAACACACACACACACACACACACACACACACACACACACACACACACACACACACACACACACACACATTATGGAGTGAAATTGGATAGCAGAAAAGTGTCACGATTGAGATACATTTTAGTGGTACTCATCCTGTTATTGTGTGTCTTTGATCTAGTTCCTCAGGATGACTTTTTTTTTTAAGTTCTTGTTAATGACTTTACAGATTATGATGTCAGGCGTTGTGCAGTATTCTTATGACGTCATTTCGTGAATCTGTCCAGTTGTCAAAGATTGATATTACGTAGTTGTAATGTTTTTGTTTTTCTCTTCTCGTGAAAAAGGCCACTAGGCCGAACATTTGTGAAATATGAAGAGCGGGATTGTGATTTTGTGTTATTTTTTTTTTCCCTATGGAGGACTATTGCTTTCGTTTCATTAAGTGAAAATTTCTTTGATTTTTTGCGTATTTCGGATACACGGAACCGGATTTCCTCCCAGTAACATTGTAGTATTTTTTGTCGGATACGTTAACACTCATAAACTAGAGGTTTCTTGATTTTCATCCCATTTGGTGTATACGTCCCCCAGTTTCAAAGTTCATATTTCTGTTTCTTTCTTCCAATTATACTTTTTAAATATTATTATCACACGCATAGAAACTCAGAGTAGCGTTAGATCAACGGCAGTATGCAAAATCTTGAAATCAATGTGTTGAACAAAAATGTTGAGCTAAATGATTTTTCAACTTGGTTTTTGTGTAAGCTGCAGGTTATATTGTTAGCTTTCTGAGTGTGTATCCTTTTACATACTTCGTCTGTGTATATAACCTGAAATTGTAAGTTAAATGCAGCATATACAGTATTAAGGTTCAAGATGGCTGGTTTTGGGATCGCTTGAGAGTTAAAAGTAACGTACCAGATGCACTATTGGGTACATCTGCTCTGATCACGTGACAGGCTATCTCTGAAGAAAGTGAAAAAAAAAAAAAAAAAAAAGAAAAACTAAAAAAAAGCAGATTCATTCATCGAATAAATATGTCAATCATAACTATATTTCAAGATTATTTATTTATATTTTAACACTAAGTGAACACACACACACACACACACACACACACACACACACACACACACACACACACACACACACACATTCATACACACTCACACACACAGGCGCGCGCGCGCGCGCGCGCGCGCGTGGGCGCGCGCGCACGCTCTGAACAAACAAACAGGCGAGAATTTGTAAACTACTTGTGGCCATATTAGTATAAGACACATTCACCAAAGGTACATCAAAACTTTGAAATAATAATGATGATGATGATGATGATGATGATGATGATGATGATGATGATAATAATATATAATAATAATAATAATAATAATAATAATAATAATAATAATAATGATAGTGAGAAGAAGAAGAGGAGGAAGAAGAAATTAAACAGAGGCGCCGCCAAGAAAACACAATAAGTTTTGCCTATTTGTCGTCTCATGACAATAGCAAGGACGCAATGGCCAAGCCGTCATCACAAAATAGGCCTGTAGGGAAGTCCTCTGGGGACCTAATTTAGCCTAGAAATGGAATGGTAAAAACTCAACGAGCGTCCCTCAAGGACGTATTGCAAAACACACACACACACACGCACGCACGCACGCACGCACGCACGCACGCACGCACGCACGCACGCACGCACGCACACACACACACACACACACACACACACACACACACACACATAGTTGTCGCATTTTATCAATTTGCCTTTTGTTTGTGGTAATACATGAACTATTTTCTAATGGCGACTTTGGGGAAAAAAAAACAACAAAAACAAACAAAAAAACCCACAGAGACTACCGGTTATAGTAGCTTTTTTTCTGTTTTCTACAGACTGCTGGTGATAAGACAAATGAGACTAAAATAAGAAAAATATCGTCACCATCACTACCACCATCACCACCACTACCACCATCACAACCACCACCACCAACACAACAACGACAACAACAAACAAAAACAGCAAGGTCCTTGACCGTAACATTTCGTTTTTGTACCGTTTGTTGGTAGTTATACAAAACAATAAACAACAACGTAGAGGAAGACGAAGGAGAAGAAGAGAAAAAGAAGAGTAGAAGAAAAAAAAACGAAGAAAAACGAATAAAAACCACTATACCACACCAGTTGAGTGTGAGTCGGTTCGGAGAAAATATCGGAGGATGAAACTGCACAGGTAAAAAAAAAAAAAAAACAAAACAAACAAAACAAAACAAAAAAACCGAGGATGGAGCACCCCATACAAAAGAGTCAAAGATGCTCGGCGAGGGATGGGGGTGGGGCGGACACGCACTTTCCGTCACCTAAAATGATGTGCCTATTTATTTATTTTCAAAATTGAGATCAGTAACTGTGCTGATTCAGTTATGTCCTTTGTAGTAGTGCCCCCCCCCCCCCCCCCCCCCCCCCCTCCTCAACCATCCCCCACCCCCCCCCCCCCCCCCCCGAAAAAAAAAAAAAAAAAAACCGCAATCGGGAAAATAAAACAAATCAAACAAAAAGATAAACAAACCATAACACTAACAACTGCGCTTTAATTCTCTGCGGTTTATTGTATTTACACAGGTTTGCCCCAGAAAAAGTGCAGAAA
>JADBJO010015142.1:0-5000 GCA_016801955.1 Conus betulinus
AGTTTTAAAACGCTAAAGAAAATAAAACAGAATATACCGGGCTTGGGCTCGAGCATTCATATGGGTGTGGTGTGTGTGTGTGTGTGTTGTGTGTGTGTGTGTGTGTGTGTACGTGCATGAGCGCATGCAACACATATTTATATCAATCAATCATATCGTATTTTCAATATATTTATCAGCAAGAGATACGTATGGGGGATTTTTCCTGCGGATTTGTTCGAGTTCGCTAAGCTGGGATGGCCGACCAGATTTGGTTTGCTCCGTCCCCCCAACCCCTCCCTTTTTCTCTGCAAAACCCTGCCAACCCCCCCCCCCCCCCCCCCCCCTTTTTTTTTTTTTCTCATTCCTCTGGATTGCTTACGCTTAAATTTGGCTAAGTCTGGTATGTGACAAGGTCTACTTTGTATGTTTCCACACTTGTCTCCGCCAAGAAGTCATGTTTAACACTATATCCGTTTTGTTTAAACCTCAGTTAGATTAAAGAAACACAATCAAACAACATTGATGACGTCGCTGAGCCAACTGTAATGAATTTTAGAAGAACAAACAGTATATAGGTCACACACACACACACACACAAACCCTGCACATTTCACGTTCGCGCACCACGCACCTAGCTTCAATTCCCACAAAACATGAACTAGGTGACAATATTATATATATATATATATATATATATATATATATATAATATATATATATATATATATTACACAAGGTGGACGTTGTAATGTAAATGTGTACACAGCATGAGCAACGTAAACGGTGTTGTTCACACAATATGTCCTCTGTGACATTATTTTTAATAGGACATAAATACTCACACACGTTTGTTTACATACCTTGAACGCTGTGTCTTTATTGTTTACAGAACATGCATGATTGCTGTGATGTCATTGCTTATGAAAATCAGAACAATCGATCAAGAAAGATATTGTCATGAAATATCAAAACTGCCTACACTTAGAAACCCCGAACAGTTTGTGCATTCCTAACCCCATAAAATAAAACAAGGGACGGAACTCTTCATCCTGTGCCTGGTTGAAAAAAAAAAATTCCATCCATTAATTGACAGGCGCATAGGGGTTTACAAAAAAAAAAAATGATGATGATAATAAAGAACAAAACTGTACCTGCCGATCACATTTGTCTCCAGTGTTACGTTAACCACATCATTTCC
Organism: Conus betulinus; assembly: GCA_016801955.1. NCBI lineage: Eukaryota > Metazoa > Mollusca > Gastropoda > Neogastropoda > Conidae > Conus > Conus betulinus. The sequence goes on from JADBJO010015142.1 coordinate 1,181, forward strand.
ACCTGACATTCACACCTGCCGCAAATCTGGATGAAAGCGCTGATTCAGAAACTGTTATGCAAAAAAAAAAGAAAGGAAAAAAAAAATGGTCAGCGTTGTCTTGATACCTTTCTACATTTGGATTGGTCCAGACTGTCTCAGTCTGGCATAGTTTGGGAATGCCTCCAACGAAGAGCGACGGCAATCCGGAGGTGAAATTAAGCTGACAAGGTTTGACAAATACGAAACGACAGGTAAGGTGTAGCGAACTGTGTGAAAAGACTTACGCGACAACGCGTAGCGCTGCTGCAGTTGTTTTCCCTTGTCCCATCATCTGGACCGCAGAGCGTGGCATTGTGTTTGCTTTGCTTCGCCTCATTGGACGGGGGCATTAACGTCACGTTTTGACTTGCTGACCACACAGCCTGTCTCTCCTACCCTTTGGCTGAGTGTTTGCAGGTAGTTTTGTGTTTTGTTGGGGTTTGCTTACTGTTTGTTTGTTTCTTCTTCTTCTTCTTCTTTTTTTTTTTTTTCTTCTTCTTCTTCTTCTTCTCTTCTTCTCTCATATGAGCATCATATCATAGGCTTGCCCTGCTCAAACGGGACTGAGTAAGGACATTTTACGAATATGTTTGTTTTTGTTAACCTTTGTTTTGATACACACTAATATGAATGTGTACTGTTTGCAGGAAAGGAAGAGGAAACGTTGTTGTTCTGTTTACCCCCCATGTGCGACCTAAATCGTATTCCCTTTTCTAAGGGTCTATGGCCTTTATGAGTAAAAACATCAGTCTTCGACTCTCTCTCTCTCTCTCTCTCTCTCTCGATCTCTCTCTCTCTCTCTGTCGGTCTGTCTCTCTGTCCCTCTGTCTGTCTGTCTGTCTCTGCCTGTCTCCTCTGTCTGTCTGTCTGTCTGTCTCTGTCTCTCCTCTCTCTCTCTCCTCTCTCTGACTGTCTCTGTCTGTCTGTCTGTCTCGCTCACTCTCTGTCTGTCTGTCTCTCTCACTCTCTGTCTCTCTGTTTGTCTGTCTGTCTCTCTCACTCACTCACTCTCTGTCTGTCCTGTCTGTCTTTCTGTCTTACTGTCTGTCTGCCTGTCTGCCTGTCTGTCTATCTGTCTCTCTGTCTCTGTTTCTGTCTGTCTGTCTGTCTGTCCTGTCTGTCTGTCTGTCTCTCTCTCCTTCTCTCTCTCTCCTCTCTCTCCTCCTCTCTTCATCTCTCTCTCTCTTCTCTCGTCTCTCTCTCTCTCTCTCTCTCTGATGTCTCGTCGTCCTGCCCTGAACAAGAACTATTCGACAAGATAATTTCACTTTTCTATAGTGGTAACCATGTGACCGTACTGGGGGGGGGGTAAGGGGAACAAGAAATCTTCGACAAGATAATTTCACTTTTCTATAGCGGTAACCATACTGGTCCACGAAGAAAATACCTTTTCATCGAATATTGGAACTGTTCTAAACATATAAACTTTGATTTTTTTCCCCTATCGTAAGGTTACAGTTCGAGTTACCACAAAGGTCAAGCAGTAACAACACAGTTTAAGTGGATGGCAATCGCCCTGGCCCTGTGAAAAAAAAATAAAATAAACAAGACGATCTTGCCCTTGAATTTGGGATCAGTCAATTAGTTCAATGTCATTGTAACAGCTGATCTTCTGACAAAACACAGCTGCAGCTGTGAGAGTAATGGAGGATATATAGCGTTTTGAGCCTACTCTTTAGCTTTGGACTCGGACCTAATAGGAAAAAGAAAGAACAACTATTTCAACCAGTAAGCCCAATTACTTCCCCTGACAGTCGAATGATTTTGTTTTTCACACATGAAGTAACTTGCTCACTGGAGTTTTTAAAAAAAAATGAAGTAACTTAACCATCGAACGTATGATTTTTTGTTGTTGCATATTTCAATAAGCCCGCCATTTTATATCATTGCTTTTCCATTTTTGAACTTATCCAGACAAAAACGTCGATTCAGGATCTGTTTAATCATCGTGGAGGTCTGTTTATCTTCCGTGTGCACCTGTAGTTTTTGAATGAGTCAGGACAGACAAGGTCGAAAGAGTTTGGAGGGTCTCCAACAAAGAACAAAGCGAGCCAGAGGAGAACCAAAGCCTACAGACCTGACAAATACGAAACGGACAGGTAACGTCCACCAAACTGGGAAACAAGACTTGTGGGACTCCGCTCTCTACTACTGCAATGTTTTCACGTGTGTTGCCATCTGCACTGCAGTGCATTGCTTGGTGTTGTTTTTTGCTTTGCTTCATGTGTCGGCTGTGTCAAATTCACATTGGCCTTGTTTGACCACACACAGGGTGAGATGGATGCCATTGTGTGTTTGGGATTCGTCTGATTTGGTTGTGTGTTGAGTTTGACAGTTGGCCGGCATGTTTGTTTCTGTGTGTTTTTATTTTTGTTGTGTATTTGCTTTTTTTTTTAACTAAATAAAAATCATTTGATACTGAACGAATCACAAAACACAAATGGCAGGAAAAAAGAGCCATATGGCAAAAAAAAAAAAAAAAAAAAAAAAAAAAAAAAAATACTAGTCAATATCTTATGGCGTTGGGAGACGTAAGGAGTCTGTAGCTTTGTTGCCTGTTGCTATCCCTGTTGCTATCCCTGACGCTATCCTTGTTGCTATCCCTGTTTGCAATCCCTGTTGCTATCCCTGTTGCTATCCCTGTTGCTATCCCTGTTGCTATCCCAGTTGCTATCCGGTCCATTTTCTCGTCTTTGGTCACCAACAGCCACCCTTGTCTCCCTCCCCCCCCCCCCCACCACACACACATCTCCACCCCCACCCTCCCTCGCCACATACCCCCCCCCCCCCCCCCCCCCCCCCCGTTCTCTCTCTCATCTCTCTCTCAAGTGGCATTGCTCTCGTGCTGGTCATTCAGAATCCCCACCCCAACCCCCAACCCCCACCCCCAGTACTCATTCATACCCCCAAGTCTCGTTCTATCCTTGCAAAGCCGCAACATTGGCGTTTCCCAGGAAGCAACGGGGGCCGGATGGCTCAGTGGGTAGAGCGCCGGGCTCGCGATCCCGGGGTTGTGGGTTCGAATTTCGATACAGGGGATTTTTCCCCCTCGAAGTTAACATCGGTTCTGACTCCATTCCCCATACAGTCCTTCGAATGAGAGTATAAACCGAGGTTCCGGGTGTGAACGCACGCACACCATCTTGCTGCACACACTTCAAATCCCATCACCAACTTTCGGATGAGAAAGCCAGTTTGGCCGTTGGTATGGATGACACGTTACACATAGCATGCACCTTCCCCCGAAGATGAGTATGGCTGCCTTAATGGCGGGATAAAAAAAAAGGTCATACACACAAAACTCCAACTGCCAGTCTATACAGGCAGTGTCCGCAGAGTATCAGCCTACGGTACGCAGAAAGAAAAGAAAGAAAGAAAAGAAATAGGAAGCAATCAGGCAATAACGTGAGCTTGGGGCAACCCACTACCTACCGAGTCACCTCGACGATGTTTTCGCGCCTGTTCTGTTTCAATCTATTCTTCACACATTCAGCAAAGCCCCCTTAGTGATATGAAAAGAGAGAGAGAGAGAGAGAGAGAGAGAGAGAGAGAGAGAGAGAGAGAGAGAGAGAGAGAGAGAGAAGTCCGTCACGAGAGCAGATTGTGCAGGGTCACAAAGTGTACAACTTAAAAGAAATAAAAAAAAAAAAACGAAGATAAGAGATGAGGATGAAGACGCTTCCACTGGGCTCTATTCTGGTTCGAAACTATATCATATTCTGGCTGTGTATTTCGCTTCTTTTCCGTAACATCTCAACGGCGTCAACCAGGTCCGAAAGATACAAACACCTGCGGCGAT
>JADBJO010015142.1:7500-12500 GCA_016801955.1 Conus betulinus
CTCGCTCTCCTCTCTCTGCTGTCTGATCTCTGTCTGTCCTGTCTGTCTGTCTCGTCTGACTCTGTCTCTGTCTCTGTCTCTCTCTGTCTCTCTCTGTCTCTCTCGTCTCTCTTCTCTCTCTCTGGGGTCCTTCTCTCTCTCCTTCTCTTCTCTCGTCTCGGGGGGTCTTCTCTCTCTCCGCTCTCTCTCTTCTCCTCCCTCCCCCCTCCTCTGTGTGTGTGTGTGTGTGTTGTGTGTGTTGTGTGTGTGGTTTGGTGTGTGTGTGTGTGTGAGAGGAGACGAGAGCACAGAGAGAGCGAGAGAGAGAGAGAAGAGAGAGACTTTGACACTTTGACACTTTAATGTCATTGACTTACAGTCCTGGGTAGGACATAGGTGATAGCGTCATTTTCAATTTTTTTTTTAAACACACAAAAAGAATAATCAGCCTTATGGTTCAGTAATGTGCAAAGGAGCAAACAAAGTTACTAACATGAAATTAAAAAATATAGCGAAAACCATCTTTCTAAACGAAAGTGACACTTTATGAAAAAAAGGGCCACCCAAGGCTATTATAAACGGTTTTTACAATATCAAGTTCAACATAAGACTAAGGTTCCTATATTGTGTTCAGTGACTTTTCTCATATATACATGTATATGACATTCTTTTCTCTCTCACATCTCTCACTCACTCACTCACTCACTCTCTCACATCTCTCTCTCTCCCTCCCCTCTTCTCCTCCCTCTCTCCTTCTCTCTCTCTCCCTTTTTCTCTCAACGTCCCGCCTCTCTCCTTTCCTCTCCTGTCTCTCTCCAGCCTCCCCTTCCTCCTCCCAAATGGAGATCCACTTTCCTCCCTCTCCGACAAGCACAAACACAGGCAAAAAAAAACAAACACCCTCGCACCCAGCATCCTCTCTGGACTCTCTCTCCTCTGGAATCTCTGTACAGGCATTACTACCTTATAGCACTCCTAGCCGAAATGATTGTTTTGCATCTAAGATTCCAGGCTTCCGAAATGAATTTGGCCAACAAATGGAATCAGTGAGAAAGGAAAAAAACAGCAATAGCAAAAAACAAATCGCAACATACACTAAGAACAATTAAAAACCCAGACACCTCTGTAATCAAAGGAATACACTAATTAAAAAAACGGAAAAAAAAAAAACTTGTCCATCGCTAGAAAATCAAATACACGTTGCAAGTGGGCATGAATGGAAGTGTTGAGCGTGCGCGCGTTAGTGGGCGCTCATGTACGTTCAATGTGTAGGTTGAAAAAAAAAAAAAAAGAGAAAGAACGAAAGAAAGAGACCGCCTAAAAAAAAAAAAAAAAAAAAAAAAAAAAAAAAAAAAAAAAAAAAAAACTAAGGAAGGTAGAAAAAAGGAAAAAAGAAAATGCAAAGGAAAAACAGGCGGGGGAAAGTGGAGGGATTTAAAAAAAAAAAAAGAATTGGCCAACAAAATACAGAATAATGTCATCTTCTGATAAAAGCAGGAGTAAACAAATCTTTTCTTACCACAATGTCTTTTTCAAACAATGGACACTTTTTTTCCTCAGGTTGTCATGGGTCTTTACAGTAGAAAATGAAGTGAATCTCATCATCAACAATGGAATTACACAGAGGGCAAGGTGAATCTGTAGACGTACCAGGCTGAAACCAATTTTTGTTAGCATTAAAACCAAGGGTTCTTAGTCGGAATCTAGTTAAATTCAGTTCGGTGCCATTATTCACAACAACTTTTAGAAACTTTTCAGGTTGAAATATGCTTTTTGAAAGAATAGAACCAACGATATTGTTCTTCATTCTCCATGTCTGAATGCCAGTTTTGTTTAAGCGAATCAATTAATCTGGTTTGAAATTCTGAGATAAATAACAGCTCATTACCTACACCTTGGCTCATCCAGGCAATCGCAAAACCGTTTTCTGCATAACGTCTTTTAATCGAGAAGCCCAGTTTTTCTTTACCTCTTTCCATTTGTGTTAACAACATATCATATGCCTGTCTAGAGAATCTACTTTGTGGCAGTTTCAACAATTGAAACCAAAATTTAACACATTTTATGTAGGTTTTTACATGTAAAGGGTATCGCCCAGTTTCGCCATATTTTTTTTTTTTTTTTTTTTTTTTTTTTTTTTTTTTTTTTTTGCTGTCCCAACTTCTGCGCCACCTCAGAGGCAGTGCATCCACGCCGCTCATTCCGACCTAACATACGCAGGACACCACCTACTAAGCCCCCCTGCTGACGACAATAATTGCTTAGTCGCGGAGCCGGCGTCAGTGAGCTCTCCCTCCGGAGGGCGCCACCACGTCCGTCCAACGACAGCCCCCATGGACTCGCCGATACCGGTGACCCCGACGGAACCAACCAAGGCCACAGACGTGGGAGAGGACATCGAAATTGAGGTCACCATGAGAGCAGGGCATGAAGGGCCACAGAATTTGAGACATTTTTTTTAAAATGCTGATCGATGAGAATGAGGATGATTAAGATGATGCTACGGATTTCCATTTCGGTCTGAGACTACATAACAGGGCTGTACTCTACGCTTCCTTTCATAATATATCCCGGCGTCAACAGGCCCGAGAGATACAGGCACCTGCAGTGTTGGTCAGGAAATTTGAGCAACAGTCTCAGAAACGCATCATTAAGTGGATGAAACTCGACTGTGTGGTCCCAGTCTTCCCAACTGAGTCCGCAGCAAACAACTCTGGGTAGGAGCCGGTCGGGGCAGAAAAACCCACATGACTCTGATGGATTCGAAGTCTGTGTTGTAAACAGCATTCCAAGGTATTTATAAGAGTTGACAACTTTTACTTCGACATTTCCGTAGTACCATTTCTCCCAAGCAGACAAGTGACCCCCCATGCGAAAAAATATCATATTTTGTTTTATCTAAATTTAGTGTTAACCCCAAACTATCTGCCTCTTCTTTCAATACATTAAACTGGTTCTGTAGTCCCCAAACTGTTCCAGACAGGAGAATTATGTCGTCAGCAAATAATAACAAAAATAGTTCTACAGCATTCGGAATAAGTTGGACACCGTGCCTTCCTCTTCTTGATAACTCGATTGCTAATTCATTAATGAAAAAGGAGAACATATTTGGACTTAACAAACATCCTTGTTTTCACTCCACAGTAACAGGGAAAAAAATCTGTATATTCATGTCTGTCACGCACACATAGAAGCACTGAATCATACACCCCTTTGAGTGCTCTATAAAGCTAACCATTAATACCATTTCTTCGTAGAGTATTCCACAGTAAATTACGGTACGGAACGGAATCGAACGCTTTTTTAAAGTCGACAAAAGCCACATCCAGTTTCTTATTGTTTGACAAATATTTCTGTACTAAAGCAAAACAATGTAAAAATATGATCCACTGCACTATATCCAGATCTAAAAACCCGCCTGTTTCGTCTACAATTTTTTTTTCTTCTCTTTCTGTCCAGTTTTGTTAATCTCTTGTTCAAAATATGTGTATACACCTTACTTATAATGCTTGTAAGAGATATTCCGCGATAATTGTCAGGACTGTTCACATCACCTCAGAGGGACATCCGGAGTCATGAACCGGGTGTGGCCCACCCCCCCTAGAGTGTCAGGAGATAAGAGCCGAAACACTTGCTTGAAGGGGGCTTCTCTTCTGAGGACTCTCTGCTGCCACGCTCTCCACGAGTTTTCTTTCTACTTGATTTTGACCACTCCAAAGGAAAGGATCCAGTTTCAAAAAGGTTGTTAAATAGAGTAACAAGGAAATGAATGATGTCAGGATTGGCGTGTTTTAGCATTTCTCCTATGATCTTCTCCGAACCCACGCTTTTCCCCGACTTAAGTTTCTTTATACTTGCAATAACCTCTTCTTCAGCAATCTGATCACTAAATAAGGGATCGACATTGTCATCATCATTGACATTGATGTTATCATTATCAATTTCATCAGCAGGCGACTTATCACCTTCGTTGAAAACGCTGGAAAAGTGATCATACTATTGTTGTAAAGAAATTTCATGGTACATTATTTTCTTCCTGCTTACATTTCGTATCAAGGACCAAAACGTTTTTAGGGTCGTTCATTGATTCCTTTACGCTTTTTTTTTCATTCTCAGTTCATTAAAAACTCGTTCTTTTTCCCTCTTCTAAGTTCTGTGTATTCTTGTCTCTCTTGCACATAGATTTCTTTTTTTTTTTTGCCTTTCTTTATTTTTGTTGGTTTCTACACCTTTGAAATTGTTCCAAGCATCCTTTTACTTTTCTTTTCTTTTGTCTCACATTCGTTATCGAACCAATCATTACTTTTCTTGTCACGTTTCCCAACACTGCGGACCATGCATGCAGCCGCCCCATATAAAGCTTGAACAAACTTTTCAAGAGCACAGTTTACATCAGTGTTTCACAAATTATAAGCATGATTTAGACATTCCGTAAAGTCAGCAGTGTGCAGTTCATCCAGGTACGATTGTACATGTTCAGCAGACCATAAGATTTTCTCTTCACCCCCCGAGTCGAGAGAGAGAGAGAGAGAGAGAGAGAGAGAGAGAGAGAGAGAGAGAGAGAGAGAGAGAGAGAGAGAGATTTCAGCACTTCCAGCTAACCAGTACACACTTTAAGCAGACACAAAACAAAACACAAAAGTAAATAAAACCGAGATTCGCGTAATCACTTTCCCGAAGCTTCCAGTTAACGATGAGATCGCCCAGCTGTGAATTCAATGAAAGCTGAAGAAAAAGGAGAGACACATTTGCAGGGAAGATGAAATCATGAAAAGAGAGACACACGTGTCTGACAACAAGAGAATGAAGCCCGGAATTGAATGAAGAAAAAAATGGCAAACAAAAGAAAAAAAAAAATAGTGTATAACCTTCTCTCTTCTTTGCATCTTGTTGCACTTCCAGTTCTTATAGAACCGGGAGTGCTTACAATGCGAACGAAGAAAGGCTGTCTGTCTGTCTGTCTGTCTGTCTGTCTGTCTGTCTGTGTCCGAAGTCTGTCTGTCTGTCTGTCTGTCTGTCTC
>JADBJO010015142.1:15000-17500 GCA_016801955.1 Conus betulinus
TAGATCTGCCTTCGAGAGAGATTGCGATAGTCTCCTCATGCAGCTAGTGAAAAAGTTTTCATATTTACGATATACATTTTCCAAAGTGAGAGAGAGAGAGAGAGAGGACGCCAGGTAGTGTGTTTCTTAAGGTCCAGCCGATCGCAAAGGACCATAGCAGCGCTATCACCCACGTTGAAGTCAACTCACAAGACATCAAAACAAACAAGCAAGCAAACGAAGAAACAAAATTCACATATCTATTAACAAAAAATACACATTCTAAAAACGCACCAGAAACTTCGTTAAAAAAATCTTTTTCTTCCGTTAAATTTCAGATCAGATGAAAAAATGTTAATTTTTTTTTTTTTCAGAAATTTAAAGATCACCTCAGATGGATTTTCATGGACTCTGCTGTGAAGTGTTTATGTCTCACAGCATGCGAGTCCCAACACTCTGAGAGAATATGTTTCGCTGTGAGAGGTACATGACACGGAATGCACCACGGAGCTTCTTCACCTTTTTGAAAGATGGTACATGGAGTGGGCTGGAGGCAAACGGAACAAGACTGTGTCGTCTTTATCGCCGCCTCGGGAACGTGATATGTGCATGTGTGTAAATGCGTGCGTGCGTGCGGGCGTACATGCTAGCATGCTATGGTTATAGTAGTGTTGTGGTAGTATAGTAGTGGCAGTTGTGGTGGTGTGTGGTGATTGTAGTAATAACAGTGGCAGTTGTGGTAGGTAGTGGTGGTGATGATGGTGGTGGTGGTGGTGGCAGTAATGGTAGTCGTAGCAGCAGCAGCAGCAACAACAACAACAACAGGAGCAGCGAAGGAGGGGAAGGAGAAGGAGTAGGCAGAGAAGAAGGAAGAGGGGAGGAAGAGGAAGAGGGGGACACAGTAAGAGTAATGATACTTTTGTTTCACCTTCTGTTAGAAAAGCCATGTGGTCGGGGAGAGAGAGAGAGAGAGAGAGAGAGAGAGAGAGAGAGAGAGAGAGAGAGAGAGAAGGGAAGGGAGAGAGAGAGGGAGAGAGAGAGAGAGGGAGGGAGGGAGAGAGAGAGAGAGAGAGAGAGACAGACAGACAGACAGACAGACAGACAAAGAGAGAGAGAGACAGAGACAGGTAGCATAAATAAACCAGAAAAAAAAAACATAGTAATACTCCCAGACAAACAGACCAACAAAGCAAGAGCTGTCAATACGTTTGCTTCACAATAATAAATTATAATGTCCCTTTTCTAGCATCGCTATTTCAGCTTAGAAAACATCTATTTTTCAGACTGTTAGATATTCAGAGACATTGCTATCGCGGAAGTTGTTATGAAAAAAGTGACGAGCTGTTCTGTGTCTCAGAATATAACATAGCTGTCAGCCAGTGAGTACCCGAGTCTGTTTCCTGGGAGTACAATCTGTTTGTTGTTGCTGTTGTTTTTGTATTTGTTTGTTGTTGTTGTTGTTGTTGTTGTTGTCATCGTCGTCGTCGTTGTTGTTGTCATTGTCGTTGTTGTCGTCCGTCATTGTTGCTGTGGTTGTTGTTGTCGTTGCTTTTGTTGTTGCTGTTGTTGTCGTTGCTGTCGTCGTCGTTGACGTTGATGTTGTCGTCGTCGTTGCTGTCGTTGCTGTTGTTGTGTTGTTGTTGTCGTTATTGCCCTTGTTATTGTTGCTGTTGTAATTGCTGTTGTTGTCGTCGCTGTCGTGGCTGTTGTCGTCTTTGTTGTTGTGGTTGTTGTTGTTGTTGTTGTTGTTGTTGTTGTTGTTCGTCATCTTCGTCGTCGTTGTCGTCGTTGTTTTTGTTCTTGTCGAAGTCGTCGTCGTCGTCGTCGTTGTTATTGTTGTTGTCGTTGTAATCCTTGTCGTTATTGTTGCTGTTGCTTTCCTTGTTGTTGCAGTTGTCGTTTTGCATCATCTTCCTGACGGACGAAAAAAAAACAAACAAACAAAAAAACTGACTGACCCCCACTCCTACTCCCACGCTCTCCACCCCCTCTTCATCCCCCCTCCCCCCAAGCGAAGACACACACACACACACACACACACACACACACACACACACACACACACACACACACACACACACACACACACACACACACGAGTAAAGACAGGCGTTCGAAATCAGGAGTAAAACTGTTTACCATGTATAAAGTACCTGGCTGTCCCATCTAGGCATATAATATACAGTCACTCACACATAAGCATTCCGATAATGCTTCCCCGTCTTGAACTTCTTCTTCTTCTTCTTTCCTCCAACTTCTGCATACGCAGGCTGATACTCCTGCGGACACTCCCTATATAGACAGGCAACGATTAATCCCATCTACCCAACAAAGGGAGTGGAGTTTTGTGTGCATGACTGGTTTTTTTTTTTATCCCGCCATTAAGGCAGACGCACTCCATCTTCGGGGAAGGTGCATGCTATGTGTAACGTGTCATCCATACCTAACTGGCCTTTTCTTCCGAAAGTTGGTGATGGGATTTTACGAGTGTGCAGGATGTTATGCGTGCGTTCACACACAT
>JADBJO010015142.1:35000-37500 GCA_016801955.1 Conus betulinus
GTCGTAAACAGATGAGAGAATTCTGAAGCTCTCCGTGCCGGACTTTAACAAGAATCTAAAAGACAAAGTCTACATAAAACATAATCATATACTAATGCATACAGCGTGCTCATGTGAACCCCCACCCCACCCTCACACCCCTTCGAAGCAACTGCGACCTGCATGAAGAAAAATGCCTGCGTCTGTGTTTATCTCTTTGTCAACAGTATTAGAGGGAGGGAGGGGAGGGAGAGAGAGAGGAGAGAGAGGGAGAGGGAGGGGAGAAAGAGAGAGAGAGAGAAGAGAAAGAAGAGAGAGAGAGAGACAGACAGACAGACAGACAGACAGACAAACAAGACAGACAGACAGACACGCCGGCAGGCAGGCAGGCAGACAGACAGATAGACAGACAGACAGGCGGACATACATACAGACACGCAAGTAGACGGACAGACACGCAGGACAGACAGACAGACAGACAGACAGACAGACGGAGACAGAGGCAGTACAAACGTCTGCCTTTTTGTCGGTGTGGTTTGTCAGTTTGCTTTTTTTTTTTCTTTTACATATTCTTAGTTTACTCTTGCCATTTTTACTTCATTACTTTTTTTTTTTCTCAGAGAAAATCAGTTTGTCCGGACAGATCTTCTTCACCTCAGTCTGACAGTTATGACATCCCTGTCATCCAATCAAAATTCTTCTTCTCTTTTCCCATGCCACGCACGTGCTGAATGATGACGCGGAGCCGCGCTCTGTCATCTGGTCCGCCATGACGTCAGCAACTGCCCGCATAGCTCGCATTAGCAGCAGCAGCAGCAGCAGCAGCAGCAGCAGCAGCAATGACACTCGGACTCCGCAGAATCCATGCATGTTAAGCGATCGCCATCACGGCCACACCCAGGACCAGCCACCATCGGCACCAAGACCTGTCGTCATCAATCACGACACGACACGACACAACACGACACAAAGTCGTTGATGACGTAGACGGCTACTGTTATTATAGACTGATTCCAGTGGGCGGAATAGCCTAGTGGTAGAGCGCCGGACTCGTAATCTTGAGGTTGCGGGTTCGAATCTCCGCCGGCCCGTTTCGGTACAGGGGGATTTTTTCCCCTCGGAGTTAACAGTGGTTCTGACTCCTTTCTCAAAACACATTCCTTCGAATGAGACTCTAAACCGAGGTTCCGTGAGTGAACGAACGCATAACATCTTGCACGCACGTAAAATCCATCACCAACTTTCGGAAGAGATCAGTTTGGCCGTTGGTATGGATGACACGTTACACATAGTATGCACCTTCCCCGAAGCTGGGGTATGGCTGCCTAAATGGCCGGATAAAAAAAAAATGGTCATACACACCAAGCTCCACTCCCTTTGTTGGGCAGATGGGATTAATCTTTGCCTGTCTGTACAGGGGAGTGTCCGCAGGAGAGTATCAGTCTGCGTACGCGAGCGAGAGAGGAGAGAGAGAGAGAGAGAGAGAGAGAGAGGCGAGAGGAGAGAGAGAGAGAGAGAGAGGAGAGAGAGAGAGAGAGAGAGAGAAGACTGCTACTGTTACTATAGACTGCTACTGTTACTATAGACTGCTACTGTTACTATAGACTGCTACTGTTACTACAACGTCACCAACAACAACGCACAAGAGACGACGATCAGAATAGAAACGACTTGAAGTTCGGTGGCAAGGGAAGGGAAAGGGGATGGGGAGTGGAGGAGGAGACTAGGTAGGGGAAGGGGAGGGGGGGAGGGGGTGGGGGGGGGGGGGGTGGGGGCGGGGGTTGAGGGGGGGGGGGGGTAGGCGGGGTGGGGGTGGAGGCAAGAGAGACGGAATTGATGAGGTGGATTGAGAAGAGAGGTGTTGGGGAATGTCCTCCCCCCCGCCCCCCCCCCCCCTCCCCCCCCCAAACAAAAAAAAATTGCGGGTGGATGGGCTTGTCGGTGGTTTTCTTTTTTTAATTTCTTTCTTTTCTTTTTTCTTTTTTTTTTCTTTTTGTTCAGAGGGCCAGAACTTTTTCTTTCTTTTTTTTTCTGAACTTCTTAGTATTTTGTTTCCCATTTGTTTTCTTTCTTTTACTCTTTCTCTCTGTCCTTCTTCCCTTTTCTTCCCTCCTTCTTTCTTTTATTCATTTTGTCCTTTCCTTTTTCTTTCCTTCCTTCCTTCCTTCCTTCCTTCATTCTTTTTTTCCCTGGCTTCCTTCCTTCCTTCTTTCTTTTGTTCTTTCTTTCCTTCCTTCTTTCTTTCTTTCTTTCTTTCCTTCTCTCTTTTCTTTCTTTCTTTCTTTCTTTCTTTTCTCTTTGATTTCTTCTTTCTTTTAAAAAATTTCTCCTTCCTTCCTTCCTTCCTTCTTTCGTTTTTCCATTCCTTCTTTCATTCCTTCTACCGTTCCTTCCTTCCTTTGTTCTTTCTTCTTTCCTCACATCGTTAATTTCTTCCCACTGGATTTCCGTGGAGGAAGGGTGCTGCTGTTTATGGACTACGATGCCACGAGGGTTTCTGGGCAGATTTGGGAAGCAATCG
>JADBJO010015142.1:42500-44881 GCA_016801955.1 Conus betulinus
CTTCTTTCTTTCCTTCTTTCTTTCTTTCTGTCTGTCTGTCTGTCTTTTTCTCTGATTTTTTCCCCCCCTCCATCCTGCGTTTCTTCCAATTGAGTTCGTTGGCGGATCGTCGGTGATGTTTATGGGTAGAGGATGTTAAGAGGTTTGTAAATTGACGAGGGGTGTGGGGGTAGAGGTGGGGGGTGGGGGGTGGGGGTGGAGGGTGTCTTTCCTTGTCCGTAAGAAGTAAGTTATCTGTCTGTTTCGGGTGGCGGGCTGGCGGTCTGTTTGCATGTGCTTTGGCTGTTGGAATACCACTAGATTTGCCTACATGTTTCGGTGTCCCACCTGCGTGCCTGTCTGTTTGTCTGCCTGCCTGCCTGTCTGTCTGTCTGTCTGTCTGTCTCTGTCACGAGGGTTTTTTTTTTTTTTTCTTGTAGTTGGGTTAGGATTGAGAAAGTTCTTTCCCTTGTTCGTGACAAGTCAGTTGTTGTCTGTTTGCGCTTTGGTAGAATATGACTGCAGGTATGTACTTCATTGAGCGTCACTGTCTGCCTGTCTGTTTGTTTGTTTGTCTGTCTCTATACCTCTCTGTCTCTCTGTCTGTTTGTTTGTTTGCCTCTATGCTTCTCTGTCTGTCTGTGTCTTGGTGGCGTACAGCTGCAAGTGTGTGTATCTTTGAGCATTACTCTGTCAGTTAGTCTGTCGTCTGTCGGTATCTGGTCTGTCCGTGTCTTGGTGGATTTAACTGCAAGTATGTATATCTTTGAGCATCATTCTTTTCTCTGTGTCTGTCAGTCTGTCAATCAGTCAGTCAGTCAGTCAGTCAGTCTGTCTGTCTGTGCCTTGGTGGAATATTACTGTAAGTGTGCATGTCTTTGAATCTCACTCTGTCTGTCTGTCTGTCTGTCTGTCAGTCAGTCAGTCTGTCTGTCTGTACCTTAGTGGAATATAGCTGCAAGTGTATAGGTCTTTGAGCAACACTGTCCGTCGGTCTCTCTGTCGGTCGGTCTGTCTATGCCTTGGTGGAATACAACTGCAAGTGTGTACATCTTGAGCATCACTCTGCCCGTCTGTCTGTCTGTCTGTCTGTCTGTCTGCCTTCTGTTCTCTCCTCTCTCTCTCCTCTCTCTCATTCTCATCTCTCCCTCTCTCTCTCTCTCTCTCTCTCTCTCTCTCTCTCCCAGTCTGTCTGTCTGTCTTCTTCTCTCTGACTATCCCTGTCTCTCTAACCCCTCCTCCCCGTCTATTACCCACATACACACAGACACAGACACAGACAGACAGACAGAGCACACAACACAAACACACCAAACGCACGCACACACGCATGCACACGGAAGCACGCACGTACACACACAACACACACAGACCACACACACACACACCACACACACACACACACACACACACACACACACACACACACAACACACACGCACGCACGCACGCAACGCACGCACGCTCTCTCTCTCTCTCTCTCTCTCACACACACACACACACACACACACACACACACACACGCATGCACGCACGCAACGCACACACACACACACACACACCACACACACACACACACACACCACACACAACACACACACACACACACACACACACCACACACACCGTATTGCACAACATGTTTTTTTTTTTTTTCCCCTGCAGCAAGCATTTTTTTTTTTTTTTTTTTTTTTTTTTTTTTTTTTTTTAGGATACCGGAGTTGGTCGCCTTCCAGCTGTCCCTTCATGATGATGTGACCCGTCCTCAAGTCAAAAGGATTGTGACTTCCCTTGTCACCCACGAGCTAAGAGATGGATGTATCGATCTGTAGTTCTTATCCGTGAGTGTGCCCATGACCCAAGTCACTGCGCAGGAGCAGCAGCTGAGAGACAAGTCCGGATGGGTGGCATCAGCAATGTGCCTGAGCCATCATCAAACCATCCGCGCTTTCCTTTCACCGTTCTCATCACGACAAAAAAAAACCCCTGTCGTCTTCAATCAGTGATGAGTATATGAGAGAGAGAGAGCGAGAGAGCGAGAGCATCGACAAACATACGTAGCAGCAGGAACTACAGTAACGATTGTATGGACGATGCAAAAAAAAAAAAAAAAAAAAAAAAAAAAAAAAAAAAAGCGACTATAAACTGATTTGTAACGAGAACCAACATGTTGATGACAACTGTAGGCCTACTGGTTAAAATTAACACCAAATACAAAGAACGACAACAACAATGATAGCAACAACACCCTAAACAGCAGCAGCATCAGCAACGAACACAACACACAAACACAATAACAACAACACAACACCAACAACAACAAACACACACAACCCACACACACACACAGCGCGCGCGCGGCGCGCGCGCAATCACGCTCTCATCGCTCTCTTTCGCACGCC
>JADBJO010015143.1:0-7500 GCA_016801955.1 Conus betulinus
ACCCCGTCAGAAATTTTGTGCAGTATGCCAAGGAAGTGTTTGAAGGGTTGTTTTGTTTTGTTTGTTTTTTGTTTTGTTTTTCATAGCAGGAGGTTCAAGCTGAGCAGCATCTCCATGAGCAGTCTGAATTTCTAGACTTATCATTATAATACCTCATCGTGATGAAACGAGCTGCTTGCTGTTGAACCCACTCCGGCTTGTCAAATTCCTACATTTCGTATTATTTCCCATCTCCGATGTGTAAACACACCGTACGCATTATCTAACATCTAGGCGGAATTAAATAGCAGCTAGTCTCATATGGTTGAGTCTCGACTGAGTGCAGTAAGCTTCATGGTGTATTGTTATTCGTCCACTCGTTGTATTTAGTGAGTCTCAGTGAGCTACACCAAGCAAACAAGATCTACATTGCTCTGTCCCTTCCCATTTGTCCCTCCCCCCCCACCCCCCCCCCAAAAAGAAAAAAGCCTGACCATCACCTGTACGCAGTATTCAGTCTCCCAAGCGAGCCCTACAGGCAATTGTCTTCCTTGTTTTGTGTTCTTGTACATCTCTAGTTCTGTCGGGTGACAGCAGGGCTGAAATCTAACATTTTCCGACTTGCCCACTGTGCCTTACTTAAAGCTGTGTTGAGCAAATCGAACTGACGGCTCTATCGCTAAAAAACGGTGACAGAAATTTCCCCTGTGCAGTGCAGATTCTGTGCACTCCACACTCTACACAGATTCTGATTCATCACACACGCATCTGCTGAGTGAATCTGACAAATGAGAGAGCACTGGTCGGCTTAAGGCGCCATCTTTCATAACCAAAGACAGCACATGCACGATCAGTCACATGATATACTCACTTCAGTTTCAGCTTTGTGCATTGCAGATTGTCACAGCCAGACGCGGCATTTTCTAAGCACCTGGGACTGGTTGACTTCATGGGCTGGTTGGCTCCATGGGCTGGTTGGTGAAATCTCAGCACGGAATTACTTATTATATCTTTATTGTGAAAAGGAATGCAAAATGTACTTCAAGCGCAGACATGTTAACTACGTACTGGGCTGGTAACTCCATCTTGTCTCTATGATGTAGACCTATATTACCGTGCTTCCTGGGTCTTCCATGACCCAGTGAAAACAATATCATATCTTATGAATTGATAGAGCTATGCTCATGAAATCTTAGGAGTTTTGTCAACGATCTTAATAGCCGTTGGTCACAGAAATTTCATGTGTGGGTACAATCCATTATCAGCCTAATTAGTCGCGGTTTCCCCAGCACCCACACACTTTCATGGGTCGCACATGACCCGAGCCATCGGGTGAGGAACAAGCTGCTGACCGCTCTTTTATCAGGTATGGGTCTTACAAGACCCGCGTGATATGAATAGGGATAAACAATAGAAAAAAAAATTTACAAAATATGTGGGTCTTGGGCGACCCCGCACGATCGGGGGTCTGTGTCGTCAAAAGCGTCATTCAGTAAAGGTCAAGAGCACGATTTAGATTTAACCTGCGCCTAGAATCGTGTTTTAGTCGCCGGGGCTGCGACCTGAAAATATCGTTGGGTGGTATAGATATTGTACACTCTACACAGATTCTGACACATAACATATCCACCTGCTGAATTAATCCGACAGGTGAGCGGGCACTGGTTGGCTTCAGGCACTACTGTACCTCACCAAAACATCGTGTATATGCCATGAGTCACATGAGAGTTGCTTTAGTTTGAATTTGTATATGCAGAGTCGTGGCATTATCTGAGCAGCGTCAGGCTGCTTTAAAAGAAAAACATCAGGCTGCTTCACCTTCCAAGATGCAGTGACTGATTGGCTCGATGGCCTGGCTGGTGAAACGTCAACTGTAAATCACTTCCTCACATTTCTATTGCATGAAATGGATTGATTGTTTTTTATCAAGTGCAGACATGGTAATGACAAATTAGGATGGTACACCCATCCCGCCTGTTACTCCCTTATAAATGTCACATATACTAATATATGTATACTTCCTTGTTGCACTGTCGCTGTTCTGTATGGAGAGGATACTATGCCTTGTCACCGCAAGGGCAGACCATTTTCCCAGACAGGAGAAAAAAAAAGAAACACCCAGCAGCAGTCAGTTGATCCGTTGTAGCAGTAATACAGTTAAAATGCCCTCTTGGAGGGCAAGGTCTAGCGCCATGGCGTTGAAGAGAAAAGCAGTGTTCCTTTGTCTGTTGGTTCTGTCGCCTGCGTGTTCAGGTGAGTCTTAAAACCCTCTCTCTCTCTCTCTCTCTCTCTCTCTCTCTCTCTCTCTCTCTCTCTCTCTCTCTAAGCGAATGATATTATAGGAGGAGAAGAACAAGCTGGATTTAAAGCAGAGCACTGTACTTCTAACCACGTTCTTTATTTTCTACGCCATGGTACAAAAGCAGCTATCTAGACATAGAAAACTATATGTAGCATTTATTGATTTTAAAATAGCTCTTGATAGTGTTTCCAGGAGTGAATTATAGGAAATATGAAGGAAGAGCGGTTTAAAAGGGAGAAATTCACAGGCATTCAAAAGTAAGCCTATACAGTGTACGAAATTGTTGAAGTACGAGTTGGTAGCGATTTTACGGATAGTTTTAGGTGTCTTCGGAGTCTGAAACAAGGGGAAGTATGCTCTCCAGTCATCTTCTCCTTGTTTATCAATGAACTGACCACTGATGTGCTTGCAGATGGCATACACGGCGGCCGGCTTTCTCCTGTTTTTATTCCACACATGATTCCATTTTGCTGATGTCTCAGTTTTGATATCTGATCGCCCAGTCGGTCTTCAAAGATTAATTGAATATTTTGTATGCAACTGCAAAACGGTTTGATGTGTCTGCCAATTTAGAGAATCAAATGTGGTGGTATCTTGAAATGGAGGATACTTTAGCGAAAACAAAAGATGGTTTTATGAAAAGAAACACTTAAAGTTGTTAATGCATATAAGTATTTAGGTATTGTTGTGTTTTATACGTCTAAGCTTCAAGACAACATTAGAAGACCATGTGAATCGCGCCAAAGATAAGGGAGTCATTGCTTTTATAAGAACGCTGTGGGCAGTTGGTGAACATTCTCCTAACATAATTTTTCAAGCTCTTTGACTGTCAAATACAACCTGTTTTGACATCATGGCGATGAAATTTGGGGCCTTACAAAAAATAAAAGATAGAAACAATAATTGAAAACGTTCATCTGTTTGTGATAAAAAGGTTCTTAGGTGTTCATTCTTAAGCTCCCAGACAGCTAATTTATGTGAAAACTGAGAGGTTTCCGTAATATGGATTTGCCTATGTTAAATATGTGAAATTCAGGCTTCAGCTGAGACTATATAATGACCAGTTTTATAAGAAAGCTTACAATATGCTGGTACATATCCAGGAGCAAAGTTATATCACGTGGGCTTGTAGTCTCAGGAATGTTCTGTACATACATGGCTTTGGTGATGTATGGGAAGCCCAAGGTGTTGGCAATGAAAGATAGTTTATTCATTGCTCTAAACAACGGTTGATTGACTGCGCAAAACGAAATCGGCATTCTCTGCACTTTTGTCCTACGAATTATATAACATGTATGCAATCCATGATCTGTCAGTACTTGAAGTTAGTATCTGTTGATGGCGAAGAACTTTTTTAACTGCCGTCTCTTGACACGAATTAAAATCGGCGTGTCAGACCTGAACTGTCAGTTTCTTCAATACAATCCTTTTCCTAATGACAAGTGAGACTGCCCGCTCTGTGAAATAGCTTTTGAAACTGAACAACACTTTGTGTTTGCTTGTCCGGTGTACGAGTCGCTAAGAAACGAAGATATGGCTGGTCAAGTATCTCAGACATCCAACGTTGTCCAAAGTCGCTATTTTAATGAGTTCCAAGTCAGAAAGTGTAATACTTAAAGTTTTCTGTCTTCCTATATAAAGCGTTTGACAAAAGGGCATGCAAACAAGCGCGCGTTCATTCACACACACACACACACACACACACACACACACACACACACACACACACACACACACACACACACAAGCGTGGGCAAGTGTGCGCACACACGCACGCACGCACGCCCACGCAAGCAAGCGCGCGCGCGCACACACACACACACACACACACACACACACACACACACACACACACACACACACACACATCCGGGTTCTTCCCACAAGTGATGTGTAAGTTAAGTACCATTTTCAGGCTCTACCGTTCAACCAAGACCCCACCGCGACCCTTCTTCCTACTTCCCTTTCCCTGTCCCTTCTTCATCCTGTTCACCCTACCAACCAAGCCCTCACCCCCCTCCACCCCTCCCCGATCCCCTGTATTTTTACACGCACTGTTGGTAGACGTGGAAGAGATTAGATAAACAACCGAGTAACCACGGAATACAAACGACTCTTTTCTAGAGCCTATTATCACATTGTGATTATATGCAAGTCCGTTCAACGTGTGCCTGTGCCTTGCCTGTCCACTTGTGGACACTGCACACACGTTCCTGCTTGATTGTTATCTTCATCGTGTCGGATTGTCAGAGATGGGAACGAATGGGATTCCATGCTGTCTGGTCATACAGGAAGTGGATCATGGACCCTCTCTTCAGTCAGTCATAGCCATTATCATGTGCATTATCAGCCAAGCAAGTGGTGGACCAGTTTTATCAGGTCGATCTGACCAACTGAGTTCATCAGCTGAATTTTTAAAATCTGAAAAAAAAAAAAACTAGATGATCGAGTAACCCACTAGGAAACTGACTCACGAAAAGAACCACCAGCTCGGCAGATAATAAACTAACCAGCCAACCAGCCAGCAAACCAACCAACCAACTCACCGACCGACTAGTCCAACCGCCATCCAATTCACTGGCTGACCAAGCTACCGACCAGCAGACAGACTGACTGACTCATTAACTTAGTTAAGAGCCTAGTGCCAAACTGACCCATGTACAGACTAATAACTGGGCACCTGGAATATTAACGATTGTCTGATTTCTTGACCAGCCAACAAAGCCACTGACTGAGTGACATATTAACTGAGTGAAGATCCAAGCATTGAACTGGCTAACATACCTACTAATAACTGGGTACCTGGAATGTTAACGATTGTCTGATTTACTGACTGACCGACAAAGCGACTGACCGACAGACTATCTGATTACTGACAGGGCTGAATGGTCTGACTGAGTAATCAATAATTTTTTGCCTCCTCACTCCCCCTCCCTTCCCTCTCTCTCTCTCTCTCTCTCTCTCTCTCTCTCTCTCTCTCTCTATCTCTCTCTCTCTCTCTCTCTCTCTCTCTCTCTTTGGAAAAGCATAATAATTATAAAAAACAGCAACAAAACGAAACAAAAAACTTTAAAACTAAACCACAGCAACAAAACAGTACCAAAACAGCAACACAGCAACAACAACACATGAAAAACAACAATAACAACAAACAATAGCAACAAGACACCAACAAACTTACAACAAAACAAAAATGGCAAAACGAATCACGAAAACAAAAAAGAACAAAAAACACGAATTGATTACCAAGAAAAAAATAACAATAAAACAGTAATGGCGGTAAATAACAACAAAACATCAACGACTAATAAAAAAGAGAACAATGATAAAATAATAGGAAAAAAACAACAAAGTGAGTACAGTGAAACAATAGGAACAAAACAACGACGACAGCACAAAAAATGATGACAAAACAAACAAAACTGAAAACACCAAAAAAAGAAAACAAACAAGACAGCAACAGCAAAGAAAAGAACACACACACACACACACACACACACACACACACACACACACACACACACACACACACACACACACACACAAGAAACTAAAACAAAACAATCAACAACTCCAACAAAACAATACGAAAAGAATGGCAATGAAATAAATCAACAGCAGCAACAACAAAACATACTAACAGCAACACAACATGCACAAACCAACAAGAGAATGACATATACAAAACGCTATCAATGAACAACCATAAAACACCAATGACACCGTCAAATGCTCAACACATCACCCCAACATGACCTCTGCTGTCAGAAATTGTGGAGTACCTAACCACTGACGCTTGAGGACTAGTTATGTGTAAGAATGAGAATGCATACAGTTTCAGGCACCAATCAGCAGACGTTACTATTTATGGTGAAAGGAGAAAAAATTATTGGAGGCATCAAAGAAGGACTGAGGCTTTCGTTTGTCGACCAGTTATCAAAGACTTTACATCTGGCCTGATGCTTTATTTGTTGGTCAGTTGTCAAGAATTTTACATCTGGCCTGATGCTTTAGAATTTTTGTTGGTCAATTGTCAAGAATTTTACATCTGGCCTGATGCTTTATTTGTTGGTCAGTTGTCAAGAATTTTACATCTGGCCTGAAGCTTTATTTTGTTGGTCAGTTGTGTCAAGAATTTTACATCTGGCCTGAAGCTTTATTTGTTGGTCAGTTGTCAAGAATTTTACATCTGGCCTGAAGCTTCATTTGTCAGCAAATATCGAGGATTTTACGTTTGGCCTGTGACTTTTCTCTCTCTCTCTCTCTCTCTCTCTCTCTCTCTCTCTCTCTCTCTCTCTCTCTCTCTCTCTCTCTTTTTTTTTTTTTAATCAGCTATACCAGTCGAGACTTTCAAACTGGCCTGAGACTTCCTTTTCCAGCCTTGTCACTCTGAAATGCTTATCAGTATTCACAGGAACGTTTCCTTCGTTAAAACAACACTTAAATAAAACATTATTGTGATGCGCTTCGAGTTCGATGTTATTATTAACATCGATCACCAGCCATTATGACACAGCGGCTAGCGTCGCCGACTCTTGGCTGGGTGGTCGTGGTTTCGATTCCCACGGGAGCCATCCACCTCTTATCTGTGGGACTTTTCTCCCTCGACCCTCTTCTACCCATAATTGAGTTTGCATTGGGCTCAACTGGCGAGACTGGGAAAGCGCATTCGAGTTTCACCTACCTAATGAATGCGGGTTTGAGAGTGTTGCTCAAATTTCCTGACCAGCACTGCAGGTCTCATCTCTCGGGCCTGGTTGACGCCAGGGTATATTGTGACAATGAGCGTAGACTATAGCCCTGACACGCAGTCTAAACCCAGAATGGAACTCCATAATATCATCATCATCATCATCATCATCATCATCGAAACTCTGTGGCCCTTCATACCTTTCGCTGATGGTGACTTCACTCTCGATTTTGTTCTCCTTCCACGTCTCTGGTCTTGGCGAGTTCATGTCAAAGTTGCCAATATCAGCAAGTTCACGGGGATTGTAGTTCAGACACCCTCACACTGGCTCCACGACTTAGCAATCATTGTCGTCCGTAGAGGGCAAGGTAGGTGGTAAGCTCTCCAAGTACGATCACAACAGGCGCCACTGAACAGCACCAAAGTGACTCGACAGCAGTGCAGCGTTTCCTCCGTTGGGTTTCCTCGCGGTGACTTGACACTGACCGCTGCCTAGTGACTGATGACACCAGAGCTGCGGCGTCACAGT
>JADBJO010015143.1:16352-31352 GCA_016801955.1 Conus betulinus
GGAAACCCTCAGCCCAACAACAACACCAACAACCAGGCTCTGAATCAGCCTCCCACATCCAACCTGAGCCCCACTCCTGATCCGGACGAGGCCAAGGGAGGGAACTGTCCGGCTGAAGAAACGTACGCTCAAGTTCAGAAGAAGAAGAAAAAGAAGAAGACGAAGAACTCTCAGACGAGCAACCTTGCCGCTCCACAGGAACCGGAAGGTGAAGGTCAACTCTACGCAGAGGTCAAGAAACCGAAACGAGGCGCTCTGAAGTCGAGAATGGAGGCCGGGGATGTGTGTGAGAAACCTGTGTCCACAGACCCTGGCCCGTCTGCTGTGAGAGCACGACTGGAGGAGTCAGGTAAGCTGTATGAGCGTTCAGAGAGGCCTTTGTTTTAATCTTGTATTCCTTACAAGCCACTCAGAGTGGACATAGAGGGACTTCCAGTTAGCGCATTTGCCTACTGAGGTCGGATGATGTTTTTTTTCACAGCTTGAAAGCACTCTCTGTCCACTTAGCAGCGAAGTCTAGCTGATGAAGATCAAAGAAGGTTAAACACTCTCTGTCCACTTAGCAGCGAAGTCTAGCTGATGAAGATCAAAGAAGGTTAAACACTCTCTGTCCACTTAGCAGCGAAGCCTAGCTGATGAAGATCAAAGAAGGTTAAACACTCTCTGTCCACTTAGCAGCGAAGTGTAGCTGATGAAGATCAAAGAAAGTTAAACACTCTCTGTCCACTTTAGCACCGAAGCCTAGCTGATGAAGATCAAAGAAGGTTAAACACTCTCTGTCCACTTAGCACCGAAGCCTAGGCGTGTGCGTGTGTGAGTGTGTGTGTGTGTAGATAGACAGACAGACGGACAGACAGATAGACAGACATATAGACAAATGCAGATGGATTGGTGTGTCTGTGTAAAGGCCTATGCATGGACGCACTGTGTGTGTGTGTGTGTGTGTGTGTGTGTGTGTGTGTGTGTGTGTGTGTGTGTGTGTGTGTGTGTGTGTTTATGTGAGTGAGAGAGAGAGAGACAGACAGACAGACAGACAGACAGACAGACAGACAGACAGAGATAGAGATAGAGACAGAGACAGAGAGAGAGAATGATATCTAACACATTTTTTCCCAGCTGAGCATTACACAGAGACCTATCTGTAATTGACAGGTGCCGACTATGAAAATGTGAGTGCTCCAGGTCAGGGGAGACCATCTACAGCGGATGACTATTAGCATGCGAGTGTAAGTTTCCATGTCATAATTATGTGAAAGGCTTCGTTCACGTGTTTGAGGAACATCAATCTCAGTTTTGTGTGGCTAAGATTAGGGTGCGGGGAAAGATAAGGCATGCGCGCGCGCGCATGTGTGCGAGTGTGAGTGCGTGTGTGTGTGCGTGCGTGCGTGTGTGTGTGTGTGTGTGTGTGTGTGTGTGTGTGTGTGTGTGTGTGTGTGTGTGTGTGTGTGTGTGTGTGTGTGTGTTTGAAGTGGAAGGGACGGGGCGGGAGCGACAAGATGAGAGAGTGGGGATAGCTGCTGGGAAGGGAGAGCAACACGTTTTCACGTTTTTTTTTGTTTGTTTGTTTGTTTGTTTGTTTTTTAATGAGATGATGAATTCATTTCCTCATTCTATCAATCAGATGAATTTACCTTTATTTTTGTCACTATCAACTAGGTAAGTGAGTGTTTTTCTTGCTCCCGATTAAAATGTTGAAAATATGAATTTGCCCATTGATAGACACTCGCTTTTATCCAGATTCAATGACACAGGCATAGTCTTAAAAGAGAGAGAGAGAGAGAGAGAGAGAGAGAGAGAGAGAGAGAGAGAGAGGACTGAAAAATGGGGTCGATCTTGGTTGTTACTTTAAAAGCAGAAACTGCGCGCACGATGGAGTTAGCAAACCATTGTTCATAACATAATTATACTCTCAAGCATCTTGCATTCTGTGTAACCCCAAATGATGGCAGGTACCATTTTATATTCATGACGTTTGCTACACACGACCGTGACTACCAAGTTTGAAAGAAAACTTACAATGTTACAGGAAGTGATGTCAGCTGCGGATACCGATGACGTCTTTAACACCCTGAATCTCCTCTGACCTCTCTTCAAGAAAGTCCGACGATCCTGCCGTCTTGAAAATATAGTCAGCAGTGAAAAAGCCACGTTAACTTTTGTTGTTGTTGTTGTTGTACGCGTACCCTGGCTAAAAGACCCCAGAGATCATCCGACTTGAACACTATGGTACAAATGCATCAGCCAGGGACGAGAACATTACGTGTGTGACCGTTTTTGATTACCCTGCCACGTGGGCAGCCACACTCCGACTTCCAGGGATTTTGGAGACTGATAATGTTATGCTAGGAGCTTGTCACGACTGAAGACTATCCCCGCATAACTATGCAGAGCATGACAACATTTTGATGGAGGCTTGGTGTTGTAGCCGATGTCAATTGGTCTGACACAGCCTTAACACCAGGGAATGTTAACGTTTAACAGCAGGGGTTCCACTCACTCCCAGCATCCTCCGTCAGAAAGCTATGAGCCTGGAGTGAATCGGTCATTGGTAAACCAGAGCATGTGTAAATAATCTGCATAAACTGCCATGATTTGTCTCTGTGTGTTTTTGACCTCCATTTCGACATCATTGTTAATGTACAGAAAGTGTTTGCGTTTTGATGGTGCTGGGTCTTCTCCTGATTTTGATCATGCTTTATTTTCTAAATTTGGCTCCTTGCTGGTTATTAAACCCTTTTGAGGCAGAGCGGGGACTATGCTGTAGGCCTCCAGACAGTTTAAGAGTTCTGTAAGGGCCATTTTGGGATCCTGGTGCCAAACTCTTGGCTGGAGATCTTACAGTTTCTTGGGGGGTCTTTATTCCACCATTTTTTTTTTAATTCAAGCATTTGGACAGGCATGAAGAATGAGAATTCTACTTCTGAACGTAATTTTTATGAGATTCCTACCTGTCCAAACGCCATGATTGGTCGGAAAAGGTGTAAAAGCTGAGCTCGTTCAATCAGCACGCAATGTCGTGAGTTCACCAAGGGCGATCACCCTTGCTGATGGTGGACGCTAAGGCGAGGTTAGCTCCCCGCTCTAGCAGCTTTTGTTTTTTAGGTGATCTTTTACGGTATTGCTATGTTACAAGCCAAGTGGGATAGGGCATTTTGTTTACTGCTTGTAGTAGTAACATTCCGTTTTTTTCTGTTTTTGGTATTGATTTTGATTATAACTCAACTTAATTGATTTTTGACTATAACTCTTTGAATCATAATGAAAATAATAATGGTACAACTTGGTGGTGTTCGCCGCGAGTCTCTCTCTCTCTCTCTCTCTCTCTCTCTCTCTCTGTAATATATATCCTCTTACGATTTGTTTTCATTGATGCTTTTTATGCTTTTATAGCGTTGTTATTATTATTATTATCATTAGTATTCTTATTATTGGTATGTTATTATTATCAATATTATCATTACCATTATCGCTATATTATTGCCATTATCATTATCATCTTATTGTTGTTGTTATGATGATGATGATTATTATTATTATTTCTGATATTATTACCATTAACAACAACCACCCCCAACTGATATCTTCGCTGTTTAAAACAGAGAGTGATACATGTTTATGAAATTAAAAAAAATGGATATAAGTTTTTCTTCATTCTAAATGTGACAGTCATTTTTTTTCAATAAACCTCGTGCCATTTTATGTCCTTGTGATCTAGCACAGATAGTCTGTCTCGCTCGTCCTGTGTGTGTGTGTGTGTGTGTGTGTGTGTGTGTGTGTGTGTGTGTGTGTGTGTGTGTGTGTGTTCTCTCGGGGTCACTGGTACCGACAAATTCATGGGGACTTTCGTTGGATGATGTGATGGCCCTCCAGTGAGAGAGTTCACTCACACTGGTCATTCATCTTTGTAATTCATCAACAACTTCTATTGTTACAGCAGGATCACTTAAAATATTACAAAATTAAATACACTATAAGAAAACTCCTATTGACTAAGTTTTTTTTAAATGGGAGTTAGTCGCTAACTTGTAATTAGTATGAGACTTTTCTTTCCAGACTATTTCAGAAATGGGAGGTAGTCGCTAGTAGTGATAAGTATGCTGGACATCGTAAATATACAATTATTCAATAAAAGAAATCAATTTTTTTAACTTTCCATTGTGAGGGAGGAATGGAAGGGGTGGGTAATGACTTGGGTACAGGAGGGGTGGGGTCAGAAGGGGGAAGGGGGGAAAGGAGGTGGAGATGAGGTGGTGGGGGTGGGGGTGGGGGGGCACCATGTGCAGTACCCCATTGCCCATTCTGTCAAAACTATGGTAATCCCTATCTGCCATCATTATAGTCACAGATATGTTGATGTTAAACTGAAAATATATACTTTTTAAACTGATAATAATAAGTTTAACTGGTCTATGAACAAAATTATACCTGCTGGTATCATAAACCATGGTGTCCCACTCGTAATCATCAATGTCACAGGTGGGGAAGGGGGGAGGGGGGTCAGTGCAATCTTAAAATTGTGTACCTTCATTATGATAAGAAGTTGACCTGATTGCCTGCAAAACTGAAATGATCCAAAGAATCAATCTTTGAAAACAACTCCTTTAGTAAGAGTCAGGTCACAAAATCCTTTACTATCCACTGCAGCTTTCCTCCGAGTTTAAATAGGTCTCAAAATGAGGAAATCACACACACACTGAAAATAAATATAGTGACACAACACCCCATGGATACAAATTTCAGTTGCTCAAGACATTGTTTTGATGTTGATGAATCTGGAACTGGTGTCAGCCGTATTGAGACTGACAGTGATTTCATTTTCAGCTGATCTCTTTCGCAAGTCTTGCAGCCGACATTGGTGGACATGTGACGAGTCATTTTTTTTCTAATTGTTCCTGTAAGTCTGTAGAATCCTAGAAAGCAGATGAGATAAAACTGCGGCACATATCTATCAGTCACAGTAAATTATGGTCTATTGATGTTCAGTACATATGGGGCCATCTACTATTGTGTTTCTGACCCATACAATGAACTGATATAGATATTAAGGAAAGGGAGATTATAAACAGTACACGACAACTTAACAACAGCCCATGTCAGTTCTGTTCCATTACCTTTCAGCTTCCATAACTGGGCACAATACCAACCCATTTCACAGTCAATACCATTACTATCATTTATCCTTATCACAAATATTGCTACCTCTGTTACCATTATCAGCATCATTAGTTCACATCACATGTTCAATTCTTACAGAAAAGGTTAAGACCAAGCGAAATACTACAATTAAAAGGTGGAGCTAGTTTAACAAGGTTATGGGATACCTGTAACATATAATTATCAGCTGTTAACTGACAGCAGCTCTTCTCTTCCACAGTCTATCACCATCAATCATCAACTGATCAGCTTATTTCTGTAATTACATCTTTTCATCCCACAAATCATCCTTTTCAGTACAATCATGTATCCAATGCCAAGGATGAAGTAAGCATCTCATGCCGTTGACAGTACCAAGGTAACCATGTGCACAGACATGTATAGTGACACTAACAGTTAAGCGATCAAGAAAGGACAACCTGAATGACAGCTTTACAATTCGGTATCAAGTTAAACATGTACATTCTAAGTGATGACTTAAAAGGTCCGAATAACACACACACACACACACACACACACACACACACACACACACACACACACACACACACACACACACACACACAGAGAGAGTTAAAAAAAAAAAGGCTACCACAAACTGCATTACCCTTAAAATCCTTAGCACCACAAATCCCATGTCTTGGTTCAGGGAGCAGTGCCCCAGCGGGCCTCAGGGGACAAACGCCCCCCCCCCCCCCCCCCCCCCCCCCCCCCCCCCCCCCCCCCCCCCCCATCCCCACCTCCCAATCCCACTTCTCAATAACATTGTCGATTTTCTGCAAGTTATGAGCATTACACTGCATTTGCTAAACCTGAAAACATATAAATTCACTGTCGTAAAAGTAAACATCCAGGGGGAAACACTTCTTTTTTTATCCCCAGCAATTATTTTCTGGTGAATTTTTTTTTTCAGATTAGCTTAATCATGATTTTAAACAATACTGAAATGGATGAAACAGAAGAAAATTTACAGGCCTGACAACTGGGTTTCATACACATTTTGATGTGACCTGAATTTGCGGGAAGAGGAAGGCATTTTCTTTCTTTTTTTTTTTTTTAACACAGTACCCCAGTATCTATAGCAGTCTAGATAACTGACCTCTTTGCCTCCGGATCGTTTTGCCGTACACGCTATTCATGATATAATTTGGTATATCAAGGTTAGTACAGACTGTCAGTCATGTGATTTGATGGCTTAGTCAGTCAGAGTGTCTGTAATACTGTTTCCTTTCATGGAAAGTATGGACTGTAATATGAGTTGACACCAAGGAAAGAAGAGACTGCATTGTAATGTGATATCATGGTTGGTACACACTGTAATATGCCTTGTTATCATGTCTAGTGCAGACCGTAATATGATTTGTTATCTTGCTTCATACAAACTGTAATATGATTTGATATCATTGTACGTACAGACTGCAGTAAGACTGTCTGTAACACTTTTTCGAATCATGGTTGGTGCAGATTTTAGTATAAGGTCATGGTAAGTCAACATGAGAAAGGTCCTACGGCCCACACATCTGCCTGAAAAGATACGGACTTCCTCTCTCTCCCACCACCGGAAATAACTCTGTGGACGACGTCTTCTTGGTCAGAAGAAACCATCCCCGAGACAGTCCGTTTCGACTGTCAGCTGTTTTCAAAAAGGTGGAAAAAAACTAGAAGACAGACAGAGACTGTATCCCCTATGCTAATGTAAATAAATGGTATGTCCAGCCAGCCCTTTTTCTAGCCACAGCAACACAGCCTTTTACACACATGCCAACTGAAGTAAAATCAACACAGCATGGTGATCGATGACCGAAGGAGATAACACATCACAGAGACAACCAAGGATGTGGCAATGATTTGATATCATGGTTAGTACACCGTAACATGATTTGTTATCATGGTTGGTACAGATTGTGATGTGACTGTAATATGATTTGATATCATAGTGAGCATAAACTGAATTAAAATAAGATGTTATGCCACGGTCATGATGGTACAGGACATTTTGCCATGCGTTCTACGACTGCAGGCGGAGATCTCAACAAATTTTAAACGTGATTATGATGACTCCAGCCAACAACGTGGACAAACGAAATCACACGACAAAACACGATGCGTTTCATTGTTTGGTGGAGTAATAATAATCACTTTTAAAACTCTGTATGCTAATCTCTCTAAGGCCTGGAGCAGTTGGTGTGAGAAATTCCTCCAGAAGCAGTGTTGGGATCACCCCGTCAGAAATTTTGTGCAGTATGCCAAGGGAAGTGTTGCTAAGGGTTGTTGTTTTGTTTTGTTTTGTTTTGTTTTGTTTTTCATAGCAGGAGGTTCAAGCTGAGCAGCATCTCCATGAGCAGTCTGAATTTCTAGACTTATCATTATAATACCTCATCGTGTGAAAACGAGCTGCTTGCTGTTGAACCCCACTCCGGCTTGTCAAATTCCTACATTTCGTATTAATTTCCCATCTCCGATGTGTAAACACACCGTACGCATTATCTAACATCTAGGCGGAATTAAATAGCAGCTAGTCTCATATGGTTGAGTCTCGACTGAGTGCAAGTAAGCTTCATGGTGTATTGTTATTCGTCCACTCGTTGTATTTAGTGAGTCTCAGTGAGCTACACCACCAAAAACAAGATCTACATTGCTCTGTCCCTTCCCATTTGTCCCTCCCCCCACCCCCCCCCAAAAAAAAAAAAAGCCTGACCATCACCTGTACGCAGTATTCAGTCTCCCAAGCGAGCCCTACAGGCAATTGTCTTCCTTGTTTGTGTTCTTGTACATCTCTAGTTCTGTCGGGTGACAGCAGGGCTGAAATCTCTAATTTTCCGACTTGCCCACTGTGCCTTACTTAAAGCTGTGTTGAGCAAATCGAACTGACGGCTCTATCGCTAAAAACGGTGACAGAAATTTCCCCTGTGCAGTGCAGATTCTGTGCACTCCACACTCTACACAGATTCTGATTCATCACACACGCATCTGCTGAGTGAATCTGACAAATGAGAGAGCACTGGTCGGCTTAAGGCGCCATCTTTCATAACCAAAGACAGCACATGCACGATCAGTCACATGATATACTCACTTCAGTTCAGCTTTGTGCATTGCAGATTGTCACAGCCAGACGCGGCATTTTCTAAGCACCTGGGACTGGTTGACTTCATGGGCTGGTTGGCTCCATGGGCTGGTTGGTGAAATCTCAGCACGGAATTACTTATTATATCTTTATTGTGAAAAGGAATGCAAAATGTACTTCAAGCGCAGACATGTTAACTACGTACTGGGCTGGTAACTCCATCTTGTCTCTATGATGTAGACCTATATTACCGTGCTTCCTGGGTCTTCCATGACCAGTGAAAACAATATCATATCTTATGAATTGATAGAGCTATGCTCATGAAATCTTAGGAGTTTGTCACGATCTTAATAGCCGTTGGTCACAGAAATTTCATGTGTGGGTACAATCCATTATCAGCCTAATTAGTCGCGCGTTTCCCCAGCACCCACACACTTTCATGGGTCGCACATGACCCGAGCCATCGGGTGAGGAACAAGCTGCTGAACCGCTCTTTATCAGGTATGGGTCTTACAAGACCCGCGTGATATGAATAGGGATAAACAATAGAAAAAAAAAATTTACAAAATATGTGGGTCTTGGGCGACCCGCACGATCGGGGGTCTGTGTCGTCAAAAGCGTCATTCAGTAAAGGTCAAGAGCACGATTTAGATTTAACCTGCGCCTAGAATCGTGTTTTAGTCGCCGGGGCTGCGACCTGAAAATATCGTTGGGTGGTATAGATATTGTACACTCTACACAGATTCTGACACATAACATATCCACCTGCTGAATTAATCCGACAGGTGAGCGGGCACTGGTTGGCTTCAGGCACTACTGTACCTCACCAAAACATCGTGTATATGCCATGAGTCACATGAGAGTTGCTTTAGTTTGAATTTGTATATGCAGAGTCGTGGCATTATCTGAGCAGCGTCAGGCTGCTTAAAAGAAAAACATCAGCTGCTTCACCTTCCAAGATGCAGTGACTGATTGGCTCGATGATCTGGCTGGTGAAACGTCAACTGTAAATCACTTCCTCACATTTCTATTGCATGAAATGGATTGATTGTTTTTTATCAAGTGCAGACATGGTAATGACAAATTAGGATGGTACACCCATCCCGCCTGTTACTCCCTTATAAATGTCATATATACTAATATATGTATACTTCCTTGTTGCACTGTCGCTGTCTGTATGGAGAGGAATACTATGCCTTGTCACCGCAAGGGCAGACCATTTTCCCAGACAGGAGAAAAAAAAAAAGAAACACCCAGCAGCAGTCAGTTGATCCGTTGTAGCAGTAATACAGTTAAAATGCCCTCTTGGAGGGCAAGGTCTAGCGCCATGGCGTTGAAGAGAAAAGCAGTGTTCCTTTGTCTGTTGGTTCTGTCGCCTGCGTGTTCAGGTGAGTCTTAAAACCCTCTCTCTCTCTCTCTCTCTCTCTCTCTCTCTCTCTCTCTCTCTCTCTCTCTCTCTCTCTCTCTCTCTCTAAGCGAATGGTATTATAGGAGAAGAACAAGCTGGATTTAAAGCAGAGCACTGTACTTCTAACCACGTTCTTTATTTTCTACGCCATGGTACAAAAGCAGCTATCTAGACATAGAAAACTATATGTAGCATTTATTGATTTTAAAATAGCTCTTGATAGTGTTTCCAGGAGTGAATTATAGGAAATATGAAGGAAGAGCGGTTTAAAAGGGAGAAATTCACAGGCATTCAAAAAGTAAGCCTATACAGTGTACGAAATTGTTGAAGTACGATTGGTAGCGATTTTACGGATAGTTTTAGGTGTCTTCGGAGTCTGAAACAAGGGGAAGTATGCTCTCCAGTCATCTTCTCCTTGTTTATCAATGAACTGACCACTGATGTGCTTGCAGATGGCATACACGGCGGCCGGCTTTCTCCTGTTTTTATTCCACATATGATTCTCCATTTTGCTGATGTCTCAGTTTTGATATCTGATCGCCCAGTCGGTCTTCAAAGATTAATTGAATATTTTGTATGCAACTGCAAAACGGTTTGATGTGTCTGCCAATTTAGAGAATCAAATGTGGTGGTATCTTGAAATGGAGGATAATTTAGCGAAAACAAAAGATGGTTTTATGGAAAAGAAACACTTGAAGTTGTTAATGCATATAAGTATTTAGGTATTGTTGTGTTTTATACGTCTAAGCTTCAAGACAACATTAGAAGACCATGCGAATCGCGCCAAAGATAAGGGAGTCATTGCTTTTATAAGAACGCTGTGGGCAGTTGGTGAACATTCTCCTAACATAATTTTTCAAGCTCTTTGACTGTCAAATACAACCTGTTTTGACATCATGGCGATGAAATTTGGGGCCTTACAAAAAATAAAAGATAGAAACAATAATTGAAAACGTTCATCTGTTTGTGATAAAAAGGTTCTTAGGTGTTCATTCTTAAGCTCCCAGACAGCTAATTTATGTGAAAACTGAGAGGTTTCCGTAATATGGATTTGCCTATGTTAAATATGTGAAATTCAGGCTTCATCTGAGACTATATAATGACCAGTTTTATAAGAAAGCTTACAATATGCTGGTACATATCCAGGAGCAAAGTTATATCACGTGGGCTTGTAGTCTCAGGAATGTTCTGTACATACATGGCTTTGGTGATGTATGGAAAGCCCAAGGTGCTGGCAATGAAAGATAGTTTATTCATTGTTCTAAACAACGGTTGATTGACTGCACAAAACGAAATCGGCATTCTGCACTTTTGTCCCACGAATTATATAACATGTATGCAATCCATGATCTGTCAGTTACTTGATGTTAGTATCTGTTGATGGCGAAGAACTTTTTTAACTGCCGTCTCTTGACACGAATTAAAATCGGCGTGTCAGACCTGAACTGTCAGTTTCTTCAATACAATCCTTTTCCTAATGACAAGTGAGACTGCCCGCTCTGTGAAATAGCTTTTGAAACTGAACAACACTTTGTGTTTGCTTGTCCGGTGTACGAGTCGCTAAGAAACGAAGATATGGCTGGTCAAGTATCTCAGACATCCAACGTTGTCCAAAGTCGCTATTTTAATGAGTTCCAAGTCAGAAAGTGTAATACTTAAGTTTTCTGTCTTCCTATATAAAGCGTTTGACAAAAGGGCACATGCAAACAAGCGCGCGTTCATTCACACACACACACACACACACACACACACACACACACACACACACACACACACACACACACACAAGCGTGGGCAAGCGTGCGCACACACGCACGCACGCACGCCCACGCAAGCGCGCGCGCGCGCGCACACACACACACACACACACACACACACACACACACACACACACACACATCCGGGTTCTTCCACCAAGTGATGTGTAAGTTAAGTACCATTTTCAGGCTCTACCGTTCAACCAAGACCCCACCGCGACCCTTCTTCCTACTCCTTTCCCTGTCCCTTCTTCATCCTGTTCACCCTACCAACCAAGCCCTCTTCCACCCTCCCCTGTCCCCTCCACCCTACCAACCAGCCCTCACCCCCCTCCACCCCTCCCCGATCCCCTGTATTTTTACACGCACTGTTGGTAGACGTGGAAGAGATTAGATAAACAACCGAGTAACCACGGAATACAACGACTCTTTTCTAGAGCCTATTATCACATTGTGATTATATGCAAGTCCGTTCAACGTGTGCCTGTGCCTTGCCTGTCCACTTGTGGACACTGCACACACGTTTCCTGCTTGATTGTTATCTTCATCGTGTCGGATTGTCAGAGATGGGAACGAATGGGATTCCATGCTGTCTGGTCATACAGGAA
The DNA here is from genome assembly GCA_016801955.1 of Conus betulinus. Classification (NCBI taxonomy): domain Eukaryota; kingdom Metazoa; phylum Mollusca; class Gastropoda; order Neogastropoda; family Conidae; genus Conus; species Conus betulinus. The sequence goes on from JADBJO010015143.1 coordinate 28,344, forward strand.
GTGGATCATGGACCCTCTCTTCAGTCAGTCATCATAGCCATTATCATGTGCATTATCAGCCAAGCAAGTGGTGGACCATTTTTATCAGGTCGATCTGACCAACTGAGTTCATCAGCTGAATTTTTAAAATCTGAAAAAAAAACTAGATGATCGAGTAACCCACTAGGAAACTGACTCACGAAAAAGAACCACCAGCTCGGCAGATAATAAACTAACCAGCCAACCAGCCAGCAAAACCAACCAACCAACTCACCGACCGACTAGTCCAACCGCCATCCAATTCACTGGCTGACCAAGCTACCGACCAGCAGACAGACTGACTGACTCATTAACTTAGTTAAGAGCCTAGTGCCAAACTGACCCATGTACAGACTAATAACTGGGCACCTGGAATATTAACGATTGTCTGATTTCTTGACCAGCCAACAAAGCCACTGACTGAGTGACATATTAACTGAGTGAAGATCCAAGCATTGAACTGGCTAACATACCTACTAATAACTGGGTACCTGGAATGTTAACGATTGTCTGATTTACTGACTGACCGACAAAGCGACTGACCGACAGACTATCTGATTACTGACAGGCTGAATGGTCTGACTGAGTAATCAATAATTTTGCCTCCTCACTCCCCCTCCTTCCCTTCCCTCCTCTCTCTCTCTCTCTCTCTCTCCTCTCTCTCTCTCTCTCTCTCTCTCTCTCTATCGCCCTCTCTCTCTCTCTCTCTCTCTCTCTCTTTTGGAAAGCAATAATTATAAAACAGCAACAAAACGAAACAAAAAACTTTAAAACTAAACCACAGCAACAAAACAGTACCAAAACAGCAACACAGCAACAACAACACATGAAAAAACAACAATAACAACAAACAATAGCAACAAGACACCAACAAACTTACAACAAAACAAAAATGGCAAAACGAATCACGAAAACAAAAAAGAACAAAACACGAATTGATTACCAAGCAAAAAATAACAATAAAACAGTAATGGCGGGTAAATAACAACAAAACATCAACGACTAATAAAAAGAGAACAATGATAAAATAATAGGAAAAAACAACAAAGTGAGTACAGTGAAACAATAGGAACAAAACAACGACGACAGCACAAAAAATGATGACAAAACAACAAAACTGAAAACACAAAAAAAAGACTACAACAACAAGACAACAGCAAAGAAAAGAACACACACACACACACACACACACACACACACACACACACACACACACACACACACACACACACACACACAAGAAACTAAAACAAAACAATCACAACTCCAACAAAACAATACGAAAAAGAATGGCAATGAAATAAATCAACAGCAGCAACACAACAAACATACTACACAGCAACACAACATGCACAAACCAACAAGAGAATGACATATACAAAACGCTATCAATGAACAACCATAAAACACAATGACACCGTCAAATGCTCAACACATCACCCCAACATGACCTCTGCTGTCAGAAATTGTGGAGTACCTAACCACTGACGCTTGAGGACTAGTTATGTAAGAATGAGAATGCATACAGTTTCAGGCACCAATCAGCAGACGTTACTATTTATGGTGAAAGGAGAAAAAAAATTATTGGAGGCATCAAAGAAGGACTGAGGCTTTCGTTTGTCGACCAGTTATCAAAGACTTTACATCTGGCCTGATGCTTTTTTGTTTGGTCAGTTGTCAAGAATTTTTACATCTGGCCTGATGCTTTATTTGTTGGTCAATTGTCAAGAATTTTACATCTGGCCTGATGCTTTATTTGTTGGTCAGTTGTCAAGAATTTTACATCTGGCCTGAAGCTTTATTTGTTGGTCAGTTGTCAAGAATTTTACATCTGGCCTGAAGCTTTATTTGTTGGTCAGTTGTCAAGAATTTTACATCTGGCCTGAAGCTTCATTTGTCAGCAAATATCGAGGATTTTACGTTTGGGCCTGTGACTTTTCTCTCTCTCTCTCTCTCTCTCTCTCTCTCTCTCTCTCTCTCTCTCTCTCTCTCTCTCTCTCTCTCTCTCTCTCTCTCTTTTTTTTTTTTTTTAATCAGCTATACCAGTCGAGACTTTCAAACTGGCCTGAGACTTCCTTTTCCAGCCTTGTCACTCTGAAATGCTTATCAGTATTCACAGGAACGTTTCCTTCGTTAAAACAACACTTAAATAAAACATTATTGTGATGCGCTTCGAGTTCGATGTTATTATTAACATCGATCACCAGCCATTATGACACAGCGGCTAGCGTCGCCGACTCTTGGCTGGGTGGTCGTGGTTTCGATTCCACACGGGAGCCATCCACCTCTTATCTGTGGGACTTTTCTCCCTCGACCCTCTTCTACCCATAATTGAGTTTGCATTGGGCTCAACTGGCGAGACTGGGAAAGCGCATTCGAGTTTCACCTACCTAATGAATGCGGGTTTGAGAGTGTTGCTCAAATTTCCTGACCAGCACTGCAGGTCTCATCTCTCGGGCCTGGTTGACGCCAGGGTATATTGTGACAATGAGCGTAGACTATAGCCCTGACACCGCAGTCTAAACCCAGAATGGAACTCCATAATATCATCATCATCATCATCATCATCATCGAAACTCTGTGGCCCTTCATACCTTTCGCTGATGGTGACTTCACTCTCGATTTTGTTCTCCTTCCACGTCTCTGGTCTTGGCGAGTTCATGTCAAAGTTGCCAATATCAGCAAGTTCACGGGGATTGTAGTTCAGACACCCTCACACTGGCTCCACGACTTAGCAATCATTGTCGTCCGTAGAGGGCAAGGTAGGTGGTAAGCTCTCCAAGTACGATCACAACAGGCGCCACTGAACAGCACCAAAGTGACTCGACAGCAGTGCAGCGTTTCCTCCGTTGGGTTTCCTCGCGGTGACTTGACACTGACCGCTGCCTAGTGACTGATGACACCAGAGCTGCGGCGTCACAGTCCAGGATGAGGCTGCGCGGACAGACAGGCAGTATGAGCGGTATGGGGGTTGGAGTCATTGGTGGGGCT
>JADBJO010015143.1:38852-44879 GCA_016801955.1 Conus betulinus
CTCCACCTCAAGCTCAAAGCCCCGAGCCCCAGGTAGAAAAACGTGTATGCAGTCGTCATGAAACCCAGACCCTGGCGGAAACCCCAGCCCAACACACAACACCACAACAAGGCTCTGAATCAGCCTCCCACATCCAACCTGAGCCCCACTCCTGCCGAGACGAGGCCAAGGGGAGGGAACTGTCCGTCTGAAGAAACGTACGCCAAGTTTCAGAAGAAGAATACAAAAGAAGAAGACGAAGACCTCTCCTACGAGCAACCTTGCCGCTCCACAGGAACCGGAAGGTGCAGGTCAACTCTTACGCAGAGGTCAAGGAAACAGAAACGAGGCGCTCTGAAAGTCGAGAGAATGGAGGCCGGGGACGTGTAGGTGAGAAACCTGGGTCCACAGACCCTGGGCCCGTCTGCTGTGAGAGCCCGATCTGGAGGAGTCAGGTAAGCTGTATGATGCGTCAGAGAGGTCCTGTTGTTTTAATCTTGTATTCCTTACGCAAGCCACTCATGAGTGCGAGTGGAATGAGGGAGATTCCAGTTAGCGCATTTGCCTACTGAGGTCGGATTGTTTTTTCACAGTTTTTGAAAGCACTCTCTGTCCACTTAGCAGCGGAACGTCTAGATGATGAAGATCAAAGAATGGTTAAACACTCTCTGTCCACTTAGCAGCGAAGTCAGCTGATGAAGATCAAAGAAGGTTTAACACTCTCTGTCCACAGCAGCGAAGCGCTAGCTGATGAAGATTCAAAGAAGGTTAAACACTCTCTGTCCACTTAGCAGCGACGAAGTGTAGCTTGATGAAGATCAAAGAAAGTTAAACCTCTCTGTCGAACTTAGCACCGAAGCCTAGCTGATGAAAGATCAAAGAAGGTTAACACTCTCTGTCCACTTAGCACCGAAGCCTAGGCGGTGCCGTGTGTGGGTGTGTGTAGATAGACAGACAGACGGACAGACAGATAGACAGACATATAGACAAATGCAGATGGATTGGTGTGTCGGTGTAACAAGGCTCTATGCATGGACGCACTGTGTGTGTGTGTGTGGTGTGTGTGTGTGTGTGTGTGTGTGTGTGTGTGTGTGTGTGTGTTTGTGGTGTTTATGTGAGTGAGAGAGAGAGAGGACAGACAGACAGACAGACAGACAGACAGACAGACAGAGATAGAGATAGAGAAAGAGACAGAGGAGAGAGACATGATATCTAACACATTTTTTCCCAGCTGAGCATTACACAGAGCCTATCTGTAATTGACAGTGTGCCGACTATGAAAATGGAGAGCTCCAGGTCAGGGGAGACAATATCTACAGCGGATGACTATTAGGCATGCGAAGTTGTAAGTTTCCATGTCATAATTCTGTGAAAGGCTTCCGTTTCACGCAGTGTGAGGAAAACATCAATCTCAGTTTTGTGTGGCTAATTTAGGGTGCGGGGACAGATGAAAGGCATGCGCGCGCGCGCATGTGTGCGAGTGTGAGTGCCGTGTGTGTGCCGTGAGTGCGTGCGTGTGTGTGTGTGTGTGTGTTGTGTGCGTGTGTGTGTGTGTGGTGTGTGTGTGTGTGTGTGGGTGTGTGTGTGTTTGAAGTGGACGGGGACGGGGCGGGAGCGACAAGATCGAAGAGTGGGGATAGCTGGGAAGGGAGAGCAACACGTTTTCACGATTTTTTTGTTGTGTTTGTGTGTTGTTTGTTTTTAATGAGAGAGAATTCAGTTCTCATTCTATCAACAGATGAATTTACCTTTATTTTTGTCACTATCAATAGGTAGTGTGAGTGTTTTTCTTGCTCCCGAATTAAAATGTTTGAAAAGATGAATGATTTGCCCTTGATAGACACTCGCTTTATCCAGATTCAATGGACCAGTCATAGTCTTAGTATTAAAATGGAGAGGAGAGAGAGAGAGAGAGAGAGAGAGAGAGAGAGAGAGAGAGAGAGGACTGAAAAATGGAAATGGGGTCGATCTGGTGTTACTTTAAAAGCAGAAACTGCGCACGATGGGAGTTCAGCAAAACATCTGGTTCGATAACTATTATTATAAATCAAGCATCTTGCATTCTGGTGTAACCCCAAATGATGGCAGGGTACCATTATATTCATGCGTTTTGATACCAAACGACTCGTGACTACCAACGTTTGAAAGGAAAAACTTACAATGTTACAGGAAGTGATGGTCAGCTGCGGAGTACCGATGACGTTCTTTAACACCCTGAATCTCCTCTGACCCTCGTCTTCAAGAAGTCCGAACGATACTGCCTTCTTGAAAACATAGTCAGCAGTGAAAAAAGCCACGTTAACTTTTGTTGGGTTGTTGTTGTACGAGTATCCTGGATAAAAGACCCCAGGATCGATTCGAGACTTGAAAAACTATGGTACCAAATGCATTCCTGAGCCAGGGACGAGAACATTAGTGTGTGACCGTTTTTGATGACCCATGCCACTGTGGGCAGCCCCACTCCGAGCTTTCAAGGGATTTTGGAGGACTGATAATGTTATGCTAGGAGCTTGTCACGACTGAAGACTATCCCCGCATAACTATGGCAGAGCATGACACATTTTTGATGGAGGCGTGGTGTTGTAGCCGATGTCAATGGTCTGACACAGCCTTAACACAGTGGGATGTTAACGTTTTACAGCAGGTGGTTCCACTCACTCCCAGCAATCCTCCGTCAGAAAGCTATGAGCCGAGTGACATCGGTCATTGGTAACCATGAGCATGTGTAAATAATCTGCATAAACTGCCATGATTTGTCTCTGTTGTGGTTTTGACCTCCATTTCGACCTCCATCTCCTTGTTGAAATGTACTACAGAAATGTTTGCGTTTTGATGGTGCTGGGGTCTTCTCCTGATTTTTGATCATGCTTTATTTCTAAATTTGGCTCCTTGGCTGGTTATTAAAACCTTTGAGGCAGAGCGGGGACTGTATATGCTGTAGGCCTCCAGACAGTTTAAGAGTTTCTGTAAGGGCCATTTGTGGGATCCTGGTGCCAAACTCTTGGCTGGAGATCTTTACAGGTTTCTTGGGGGGTCCTTTATTCACCATTTTTTTTTTAATTCAAGCATTTGGACAGGCTATGAAGAATGAGAATTCTAATTCTGAACGTAATTTTATGAGATCCTACCTGTCCAAACGCCATGATTGGTCGGAAAAGGTGTAAAAGCTTGAGCTCGTTCAATCAGCCGCATGTCAGTGAGTTCACAAGGGCGATCACCTTGCTGATGGTGGACGCCGAAGGCGAGGTTAGCTCCCCGCTCTAGCATTGCTTTTGTTTTTAGGTCGATCTTTACGGTATGCTATTGTTACAAGCCAGTGGGATTAGGCATTTTGTTTATGGGAGCTTGTTAGTAGTAACATTCCGTTTTTCCTGTTTTTGGTATTGATTTTGATTATAACTCAACTTAATAATTGATTTTTGACTGTTTTGTTTTTTTTTGGAATAACAGATTCTTTTGAACTCATAATGGAAAATAATATGGTACAACTTGGTGGTGTTCGCGCGAGTTCTCTCTCTCTCTCTTCTCTCTCTCTCTCTCTCTCTCTGTAATATAATCCTCTACGATTTGTTTTCATTGATGCTTTTTATGCTTTTATTAGCGTTGTTATTATTATTATTATCATTAGTATTCTTATTATTGGTATGTTATGTATTATCAATATTTCATAAATATTTAGTCGTATATTATTGCCATTATCCTTACATCTTATTGTTGTTGTTATGAATGATGTGATGATTTATTATTATTTCTGATATTATTACCATTAACCAACAACCACCCCAACTGATATCTTCGCTGTTTAAACAGAGAGTGATACTGGTTTATGAAAATTAAAAAAAGGATATAAGTTTGTCTTCATTCTAAATTGACAGGCATATCATTTTTTTCAATAAACCTCGTGCCTTTTTATGTCCTTGTGCTCTAGCCAAACATATTCTGGTCTCGCTCGGCCTTGTGTGGTGTTGTGTGTGTGGTGTGTGTGGTGTGTGTGTGTGTGCTGTGGTGTGTGTGGTGTGTGTTCATTCTCGGGTTGGACGGTACCCGACAAATTCCAGGGGGGACTTTCGTTGGCTGATTGTGATGGCGCCTCTGCCAGTGAGAGATAGTTCACTCACACTGGTCGATTCATCGTTTGTAAATTCATCAACAACTTCATTGTTTACAGCCAGGATCACTTAAATTATTACAAAATTAAATACACTATAAGAAAGATGCTCTATTGACTACGTTTTTTTTTTGAAATGGGCAGTTAGTCGCTAACTTTGTAATTAGTATGAGACTTTTTCTTTCCAGACTATTTCAAAATGGGAGGTAGTCGCTTAGTAGTGATAAGTATGCTGGACATCGTAAATATACAATTATTCAATTAAAAGAAATCCATTCAATTTTTAACTTGTCCAGTTGTGATGGGAGGTAATGATTAGGGGTGTTTAAATGACTTTTGTGGGTACCAGGAGTTGGGTGGGGGTCAGAATGGGAAGGGGGAAGAGAAAGGGTAGGGGAGATAGGTGGGGGTGGGGGTGGGGGGGGCACACACAAAAAACCCCCCATGTGCAGTACTCCCCTTGCCCATTCTGTCAAAACTATGGTAATCCCTATCTGCCATCAGTATCGGTCCCAGAGGTATTTTTTGTTGGTGATGTTTTTTTGTTTGATGTGTAAACTGAAAATATATACTGTTTGAAACTGATAAAAAAAATAAGTTTAATTCTGGTGATATGAACAGAAAATTATACCGGGCTTGTATCATAACCCATGGTGTCCACTTCGAATCAGAAATGTCATCAATGGGTGAAGGGGGTGTGGAAGGTGAGTGGCGGTGGGTCAGTGCAATCTTAGAAATTTTGTGTATCATTCATTATGATAAGAAGTTGAGCTCGGATTGCCTGCAAATAACTGGAATGATCCATAAGAATCAATCTTTGAAAACACAACTCCTTAGTACGAGTTAAGGTCACAAAATTCTTTGTACTATGCCACTGCAGCTCTCCGAGTTTAATAGGTCTTCAAAATTAGGAAATCACCCACACTGAAAATAAAAATAGTGGAAAAAAAACACCCCAGGAACAATTCAGTGCTCAAGACATTGTTTGATGTTGATGAATCTGGAATGGTGGCAGCCGGGATGGAGAGGACAGTGATTTATTTTCCCTGCTACTCTTTAGCAAGTCTGCAAGCCGACAGTGGGGGACATGACGAGTCATTTTTTCTAATTGTCCTGTAAGTTGTAGAATCCTAGAGAAAGCAGATGAAGATAAAACTGCGGAACATATTATCAGTCACAGTACATTATGGTCCTATTGATGTCAGTAAATATGGGGCCATCTACTAGTGTGTTCTGACCAATACAATGATGCATAGATATTAGGAAAGGCGAGATGAGAGTATAACAGTACACGACAATTTAACAAACAGCCCATGTCCGTTCTGTTCCATTACCTTTACAGCGTCATTAATATGGCTTCTACATACAAACACATTTCAGCGTCATATCACCAGTAGCTCTTCATTTATCCTTATCACAAGTATTGCTACCCTGTTACCATTATCATGCTATCATTAGTTTCACTATCCACATGTTCAATTTCTACAGAAACGGTTCAGAGTGACCAAGCGAAATTAATATACAATTAGAAGGGGGCTTAGTTTAACAAGGTTAGGGGATACTGTAACATAATTATCAGCTGTTAATGATCAGCAGCTCTTCTTTCCACAGTCTATAACCATAATAATCAATGTCAGCGGTAATTTTCTGTTATTACATTTTCTCATCCCATCTAAGATTTCATCCTTCAGTACAATTTTTCTAAGTTCTTTGGTATTCCATGCCAAGGATGACAGTAAGCATCTCATGGCGTTGACAGTACAGGTAACGATGTGCACAGATCATGTTTCTAGTGACAAACCCGCTTAAGCGATAGAAAGGACAATCTGATATGATGCAGGATTAAATCGGTATCGAAGTTAAACTGTAACATTCTACGTGATGACTAAACTGGTCCGAATAACCCCCACACACACAACACACACCACACCACACACACC
>JADBJO010015144.1:10000-12500 GCA_016801955.1 Conus betulinus
TTCAACCAAGCAACGACTGAACCTGCAACAGAGGTCCTAAGAATACGCCGTCGGAACACAAAGCCAATGATTTCAAGCAATATCTAAGAGCTTAAAAATTTGTTTAAAGAAGATTAGGGGGGAGGGTAATACATCGCTATGAACGAGAGGATCACTGATAGAATGAAGAACGCACAGGAAACATAGATCGAAACAGTGGTGTGAGGATATCTTAAAAAAAAAAAAAAAAAAAAAAAAACCATCTAGACAACAACGGCACAGAGGAAACTTTTAACTGTCATTTATAGACCATTAACCTGGTAAAGGAAAACGATTAGCACAAAGTAATCTGCACAAGATACTTGTACAGAAAAAAAATCTCCCTGTCTACCTCTGTGAGGTACACATCAGGACCATCAAAAGGATGATGACGGATGTTCATAGAAAGAAGAAGAAGGAGTATGTCTCTTCTTTCTTTCTTTTGTTTGGCTTCGGGGTTTATATGTTTGTCTTTCTGTTGTTTCCTCTGTCTGTCTGTCTGTCTGTCTGTCTGTCTGTCTGTCTGTCTGTATCTGTCTGTCTGTCTGTCTGTCTGTCTGTCTGTCTGTCTGTCCCTCTCTCTCTCTCTCTCTCTCTCTCTCTCTCTCTCTCTCTCTCTCTCTCCCTTACCCCCTCTGTCTCTCTTACCCTCCTCTCCCAACCCTGGCTAATCGATTCATAGTACAGAATCTAATCAATTCACAGCGGAGTAAAAAAAAAAGAGAGAGAGACAAACACTCGAACAACCTTTTTTTGCCATTTCTTATATTGACACAGCTAATCGAAGAAAAGGAAAGGGAACAAAGAATGGGCGGAGGACAGGGATTGAGAGACGGGGAGACAGGGAGGGGAGGTTAGGGGGTGGGGTAAGGTAGAGGTACAGTAATGTCTGATCCTAGACAGTCATCAGCAGTATAGATATTGCTCGGAGTTAGCACCCTACCCCAACTCTACCCCCCCCCCCCCCCCCCTACTCTATTCTATTCTTACCGACTTATTCAATTCTTTTTCCCATTCTCCACTCCTTACACCACTTCAGATGCGTACACAGTGGGCAGAAAAAAAAAAAAGAGGCACATGAATACAAAGGCACAGAGAAGTGAGTCCAGGACAGAAAGAGAGAGGTGTAGATATACTGACAGGAGAAGAGTGGATACAGAGGGAGAAACAGAGTCAGACACAAAGAGAAGCACAACGGGAAACCAGACAGAAAGACAAAGGACGTTTTGAGTTAGGTCGATTTGATCTTTTTTTTTTATGTTGAGGGTCGAAGAATGATGGAACTAGTAGAAGGGGCAGCAACCAGCGTGATCTCTCAGCCGCAGGGGCCTAAAACGTCAGCATTGTTGAAAGTCAGTGGGACTGCCGTCACTACCCAGCGTCAATGACAAACATATCGATCGGAGCTGACATTTTTCTTTTTTAATTTTCCCCCCAACAACTCCTACCTACTTTTCTTCCAAGAGCACTATCCACACGCCAAGCCATCTCATCTGACCCCCCCCCCACTCTCTCTCTCTCTCTCTCTCTCTCTGTAGAACAAGTGTGTGTTTTTATCACTAATTATCGGAAGTATACGTCAGCATATTACGTCATAGATAGACGTCACAGGGCAAACGAGGGGCCAGCCATCTTGCCAAACGAAGCAGTCAAATAAAACTACAACTCACGTTCAATCCTGAAGTTTCAGACTTTATATGAGTGATTGCACACACAACATGGTGTCAGAAGCAACACGAACCTTTCAGCTCTTTTTTTTTTTTTTGCCAACGTTTGCAGTCAGCCAAGTAGGTGAAAACACTTGTTTTTTGCAGTAGAATCGAATCGACACGGTTGTCGTTCAATTTAGTTCTGCGTACTCCGACATACTTTCTTAACACGCGGTACAGTGACACGCATTGTCAAGTGACGGGCTCCAGTACGTGGTTCAGTGGTACGGATTTCTACCAGTCGATCAACATGGACGTTTTGCGCAAACCAGAGCCTTTATCTTTTGAAGGAAACGTTGCAGAGAACTGGAAAAACTTTGAAGCCGAATTTGACATCTTTGTCCAGGCTGCATATGGTGACAAAGATGAGCGCACAAAGGCTTACATCTTACTAAACTTGGCTGGCAGAGAAGCCATTGAGAAAGAAAAGACTTTCACCTATGCTGCTGAGGTAAGAAACGAGGCTGGTGATGTTGTCCAACCTGCTGAGAGTCGTGAGAACCTAACAGTACTAGTAAAAGCCAAGTTTACAGAACTCTGTAATCCACTGACCAATGTCATCATAGAACGGCACAAATTCAATACTAGAGTTCAGCAACCATCAGACCCTGTGCAAAGCTTCATACACATCGTTCAAGATTCTGTCCAACAGCTGTGAATATGGACCTCTGAAAGACTCACTTATTCGTGACCGCATTGTATGCGGAGTGTCATCAGACACATTGAGAAGACAGCTACTGAAAGAAAGAGAGCTAACCCTCCACAAAAGCCAT
>JADBJO010015144.1:17500-32500 GCA_016801955.1 Conus betulinus
CCCCACCCCCCCCCCCCCCCTTCCGCCCCCCTCCCCCTCACCCGTTACACCTTCCCATTGCCGTTCGTTCCAAACCCGCACATCTCTGCGTGTTTCACTTCTTCCTCCTCCTCCTCCCTTCCCCCCCCCCCCCCCCAACCCCCACCTGCCAATAAAGAATAACGACCAACCTCGTTACAACCCTCCATTTAGCCCTCTTCTCATTCCTTCCCCCCCCCCCCCCCGCCCCCTTGCCAGTTCCGTTCGTCCCCCCTGCGCTCTTCGTTTCTCAGACCCGTTTGACATAGGCAACCTTACCTCACTTTCGATAAAGATTTACGACCAATGCGATGATTTAGCGTCAAAATGATTGGCTCCTGATCTGCCTAGTGCGTACTACTAAGCTACCTACTAAGGTTGGAGAAGATCAAACGAAAACTTTAAGATTTGTGTAACGGACAACGAAGGACGGGGCAGAGGCAGCGACGTTATCCACTCAGAGTGTGCTTTATATATTAGATACCCCATGGCAACGGTTCCCCCCCCCCTCCCCCCCCCCCCCCCGCCCCCCCCCCAAATTTCACTAATCAAAGACCCAGTCACACACCAAAATTGACCGGTGTAGTACGGAGAGGGACCTGGGGTCCGAGGAGGAGGGAGGAATTGAAAAGCGGCGTGGGGGGGGGGGGGGGGGGGCGGTGGAGGTGGAGGGGGGAAGGGGAACCGACTGAGCCTTGACTCAGACCGGGAGAGAGTGTGAGAGAGAAGCCAGGGGAAGGAGAAAGAATAACACACGGTCCACCCTATCCGACCTTGAGACATCCAGGCTGAGTTGCCGACCTCAATCAGGCTCGTTAACGAGCAAGATGAGACTTTAGTTGGAGTTGTTGCAAGTGACCCCCCCACCCCCACCCCCACCCCCACATCTCTCTCTCCCTCTCTCTCCCTCTCTCTCTCCCTCCCTCTCCTCCTTCCCCCTCTCCTCTCTCTCTCTCTCCATACAAAATCTACGCACAAGTTCTAAGTGTTATGAACCCCCTCACCCCCCCTCGCACGTCCCGTTGTGTGCAGATGTAATTTCCAAAACTGAGACACCATCCACCACCACCCCTGCTTCTACCCTTATCCAATTCTTGGTTTGTAACGTGCGTTGTGTGTGGTGTGTGTGTGTGGTGTGTGTGTTGGGTGTGTGTGTGTGTGTGGGTGTGTGTGTGTGTGTGGTGTGTGTGTGTGTGTGGTGTGTTGTGTGTGGTGTGTGTGTGTGTTTGTGTGGTGTGTGTGTGTGTGTGGTGTGTGTGTGTGTGTCCCTCTCTCCTCGATCTCTCACTGCTCTCTTCTCTCTCTCTCTCTCTCTCTCTCTGTACATGTATCTCTGTGCGTGTTTGTGTGTTGTGTTTGTGTGTGTGTGTGTGTATTTCTCTGCGTGTATGTATGTGTTATGTATGTATGTATGTATGTATGTATGTATGTATGTGTACTCGTGTGTTATGTGTGTGGTAGGTTTTGAAGAGTGTGTGCGTGCATGCGCCGACATGCACGTCTCTGTGTGCATGTGTGTGCATGTGTGTGTGTGTGTGTGTGTGTGTGTGTGTGGGTGTGTTTGTGTGTGTGGTGTGTGTGTGTGTGTGTGTGTGTGTGTGTGTGTGTGTGTGTGTGTGTTGTGTGTGTGTGGTGTGTGTGAATACCCCCATGTGTGGTCAAGCACAGTCGTTTATATACTCAGTAATCGACTTTCCACACTCGTTCCCCTCAAAACCAAACTGATTCTTTTTTTACCCCCTATCTTTTTTATTCATGTCAGTTATAAGTTCCCCTCGGATGCGCTTCGCGCGCGCTCAGAGCCCCCTTGCCTTCCTGCTGTCCCGCGCTGCGTGCCTAGGGCTACCGCTCTCTTCCCCCCTTCCTGCCCCCCACCCCCCTCCCCCCCGCGTGGGCGGCTCCCCCCACCTTCCGTGGTCCCGCGCTCTGATACCCGTCCGTACCCCCGGACCCCACCCCCCCTTTCCCCCCCTGACCCTCCTAATCACCGCCCCCTTGATTACTTCCCCTTCTCCCCTCTCCTACCTTCGTGGGTTCACACCTCCTAGGTTGTCCTTCCTACCCCTTCCCCTGTCCTGGCCCCACCCCCCTTCCTTGCCCCTGCCTCCCCCCCCCCCCCCCCTAGGTTCTCACCGACATGTTGCCCCCCCTTCAGACTTGTATGTTCTCATCATTCGCATCCCGGTCTTGTCATGACGTCTTCAGACCCTGCCTCAGTCTTTTTTTCTCTCATCTGAAGCTCCCCTCCACCAATCATACCCCGCCCTTTGTCTGCCGTCCTTTCCCTCTCCTCTGTCTGTCCTCTGTCCTCTTCTGCCCCCCTGTCGGCCGCTGCTCGACTTTTGTCCCTCTCTTCTCTTCATCATCGTCTGGTCTTTCTGACTGTTGCTGTCTTCAGACCTCTCTAGGTGTATCTCCGTCATAACCTTGGAAGTCCCCTCCACCTTCCCTGTCTGCCCTTGAAGAGTGTCCTCTAGTTCTCTCTGTCTGCCTTTGTTTCAGACTTGTATGCCTCTCTTATTTCTCATCTTAGTCTTTCCGACAGGGTATACAATCTGCATTAGTGTTATCATCATACCATGTCAAATCAAATCATACATGGATCTTCTCTCTCTTTCTCTCTCTGTGGCTCCTCTTTCTCTCTCTGGCTCTGTTTGTCTGTCCGGCTCTTCTCTCCCTCTCCCTCTGTGGCTCCTCTTTCTCTCTGTGGCTCTGTCTGTCTGCCTGACGGTATGTTGTCTGTCTCTCTGTCTGTCTGTCTGTCTTCTGTTCTGTCTGTCTGTCCCTCTCTCTCTCTCTCTCGTCTCTCTCTCTCTCTCTCCTCGCTCTCTCTCTCTCTCTCTCTCTTCACAACACACCCCAGTAAATTCTATGAATCTAGGTCAGACTGGCATTGACTGTGTTCACGTCTCTCTCTCTCCTCCCTCTGACCTGAAAGATGACGATTGCGTGTCCTTCAGTGGCTACCTAACCACATTACCATCGTCGCTGATGTTGATTCTGTTTCTCCCGTCCGTCCGCCTTTCGTCTTCTCTTGTTGGTAGTCCACTCCACTTGCCCTGTCGGTGCCATTTCTCTCTGATGCTGATCACCTCGGTTCCTTCTACATAGCATGGTCTTGACTTGGTCTGTCACAATCCCAGCGCCAGCAGTCCTCTGGGATCTTTCAACGGCAGGTCGATGTAGGGCCACCCACCGAAAGAGACGCTGCGCGGCAGCTGTTGTGTCATTCCAGTGGTGTTCAGGGACAAGTTTTGATTGACTGAGTGTGGAAAGCCACTGACGACAACTGCTCGGACGCGGAGGCCATTGGAATGATCTCTTTTGTAAGAGAGCTCGTCACTACATTCCTTCAACGACTTTGCCTACGACCGTGCGCGCGTGCGTGTGGTTGAACGTGTGTCTATGTTGAGTCTGTCTATATCTCTCTCTCTCTCTCTCTCCTCTCTCTCTCTCTCTCTCTCTGCGTGTGTGTGTGTGTGTATGTGTGTGTGTGTGTGTGTGTGTGTGTGTGTGTGTGTTCTCAATCCATCAGATTAACATTTACATTACAAGACATATCTTCCCCACCCACCCCTTCTCCCATCCGATCCCCACCTCCCCTCGGCTTTTCCCTATCCTCTCTCTCTCTCTCTCTCTCTCTATCTCTCTCTCTCTCAGTCAACACCCCCCCCCCCCCCCTCCACACGCACACACCGCTTCATCCCTTGCTTATTCTTCCTTTGGATCATTTGTATAATGGGCCCGGGCCTCTCTGATCAAGGTTCCCAGCCAACACAGCAGGCGTGGGTCCACAGGCCCTGGCAGATCATTTGAAAGACAACGCTGAGCCTGGCATATATTTTCACAACCAAAGCAAAACTTGATAACCTCTTCCAAGCCATTTTCATCATGGTCTTCATTAATCATTAATCATCTTATTGAACTAGGGGGGAAAATAACGTTTTTAAAATGTTGTGGCCTTCAAGCTCTGCTGTATAATAATAATAATAATAATAATGATAATCTTATTCTCGATTTCCTGTCCATACCCATTTTCAATTCCCCCTGACAGTAATAGCTGGAAAGGGTTGATCAGTGTGGTTCCGTGACTAAGCGGTTAGCGTTGTCAGAAGGGGGCTATCTGGTCGTGTGACGCGAATAATATACCTCCACAGGCTCTAATGTTCAACCCTGGAGATTCTGCCTTGGCTTAAGGCTGTGTCAGGCCAGTTGACATAGGCTAGAACAAGACTACATCAAAATGTTGTTACGCTCTGCATAGTTATGCGGGGTTTGTCTTCAGTTGTGGCACGCTTCTAGCATAACGTTATCAGTCTCCAAAATCCCCCGAAGTCGGAGTGTGGCTGCCCATGTGGCGGGGGTAATCAGAAACGGTCACACACGTAATGCTCTCATCCCCAGCTGATGCATATGTACCATAGTGTCCAAGTACTTCGGCTGTTTGGATGATCCCTGGAGTCTTTTAGCCAGGGTGCGACAACACAACAACAACAACAACACATCATCATCAACAACAACAACAACAACAACAACAACAACAACATCCGATATGACAACAGAAGTGCGCCGCCTTCTCTGTTGTGAAATCCCATGCGAACTGACGCTGATTACCTTCCCAGCTAAAAGAACATTGACACAAAGTCTCAAAGATCATGGTACTGCACAGCACTGCGTGGGAGACGGCGGGAGAGAGTTGTTGACTGTGAAAGGCGAAGACGATGAGGGTAGAGTCAGAAGAAGTGGTGTGGATTGATTCGTAGCAGCCAGCGAAGCAACCCACCCCAAAATGTTCCAGTCACCCCAGACACGCACGTTTTCCTTTCGGACCATTCTGAAGAGGAGGGAATTGCAAAGGGAGACGAAATGTCATTCACGACGCGCCCCTTCCTCCCACGCTCTCTGCTTTGCCCAGAGACCTGACGACGCCATCGGAAATGAGGTGGGAGTGAGACGTGGACTTGGGCCTGTGAACAGGCTGCTCCTCATTGCCCTCGTTCTCAGCTGCCAGATCCCACCTGAAATTCAGAGGTGTGCCTGTTCCATTGATGACAGGAGAAAAGAGAGAGAGAGAGCGAAGGGAGAGAGAGAGAGAGAGAGAGAGAGAGAGGGGGGGGGAGAGAGGAGAGAGAGAGAGAGGAGAGAGAGAGAGACAGACAGACAGGAGAGAGGTGTGCGTGTTCCATTGATGACAGGAGAAAGAAAGAGAGAGAGAAGGACAGAGAGAGAGAGGGGTGGGTGGGGAGAGAGATAGAGAGAGGGAGAGAGACAGAGAGAAGGAGAGAGAGAGAGATTGAGAGAGGGAGAGAGAGAGAAAGAGAGACAGAAGGAGAGAGAGAGAGAGAGATGGGGGGAAGGGAGAGAGAGAAAGAGAGGGAGAGAGAGAGAACGAAAAAAGAGAGGACAGAGAGAGAGAGAGAAAGAGATAGTGAGAGAGGGAGAGAGAGAGAGGGTGGGAGAGAGATAGAGAGAGAGGGAGAGAGACAGACAGAGAGAGAGAGAGAGAGAGAGGGGGGAGAGAGAGAGATTAAGAGAGGGAGAGAGAAAGAGAGACAGAAGGGGGGGAGAGAGAGAGAGAGGAGGAGAGAGAGAGAGAGAGAGAACGAAAAAAAGAGAGGAGTGAGAGAGAGAGAGAGTTAGAGGGAGAGAGAGAGCCAGAAAGAAGAGAGAGAGAGAGAGTGACAGAGAGAGAGAGAGTGACAGAGAGAGAGGGATAAACAGAGTGACAGACAGACAGACAAACCAATGGAGAGAGGTGCGGGGCGGAGGGGTGTGTGGAGAAGGTGGACAGGGACAATGAAGTTGCTTCCCCTTCCCTCCATCCCTCCCACCTCCCAAAAAATGTTTTTTTTTTTATGAAAAAGAAAATATTAGCACCAGAATCGCCAAAGTACAGATAAACACAGAGGCAGATAAAGAGACAATTTGATAGAGTAACGCGGAGAGTCAAACAAACTGACAGACAGGCAGACGATAAGAGGCATAGAAAAGAGAGATGAGATGGGGGAGTTGGTTTCTAGGGCGTTAGAAACACTAACAAACAGGAATACAGCGACAGTCATGACTGACTTCAAAGAGTAACGGCAACAGGTGCTGAATGCAAGCTGCCACAAAACCATCGCACTCTACGTCTGGGCTGTGCCAGAAATGCCCCCGAAAACACATTCAACGCTTAGCTAGCTTGCCATGGTTTCAGTACCACAAGAGGAAATATTCCAGGATGGCGCTTGCTATTTTCACAACCTGGCTGCAAGAAATTCCCTTAGGTGGTTGTGCTGTGATCACATTTTGACGACTGGAAATACTCAGAGCTCGATTCTCTGTGGTTACAATTCCACGACAGGAACATGGTCGTGACTGAGATTGAGAACAAAATGATGCTGGAAATACAAAACATACAATAACCATAGCTGAAAAAATGGGTAATTTACATTGGTGAATTGAGTCCATGCGATGAAATGACGTCAATGATAGTGATTTCCGGCTTGAGGATAGTTAAGAAGAGATCACTTACACAAGCTTCATTTTTTTTTTTTCCCTTTCTTTCATTCTTTGAGTCAGCTTCCTTCCAACACTGTAAGGTATTCAAAACTTGTTAGTGTGAATTAATTATTTATTTCTGTCTTTTTTTTTTTTCGTCAGCTCAAGCGTTGCTATCAAGCAACGTCCGACAAAAATGCAGACTGCAGAAGGTCCACAATGATGAAGCGTGTGTTGATTGTTTTCTTCGTTTCTCAGAGGCCTCCCAATCATCAGACATCTCGCTGCATGGAAGTGAACGGTGTAAAAGGAATCGGTGATGGAACACCTAAGACAAAAAAAATCCCTTTCACAGAGAAACTCCCCCACCCACCACCCACCCTCCCCCGTCCCGCCTCCGTCCATGTTGACCCACCCCCTATCCTCCACCACATTATTTCCTTCTTTCCCCCTCTTTCGTCATGCACCACCTTTCCCCTCTCTCATTTTCGGGGAACAATCGCCCTTTCTCAAAGAAAACATTCTCTCACCCAAAGGAAAACGTTAAATTCCGTCATTCAAAAGTGCCCCCATACCGCTCCTTTTCCCCTCCACACACACACACTTTATACTCAAACGCGTGCTCGCACAGATGTACATCCGAACGCACGCGAGCGCGTGCACATACTCACACCCAAAGATGCACACAAAAACGTGTATGTCTGCGCGTTACACAAAACGTAACACGCGCGCGCGCGCGCGCGCGCACAACACACACACACACACACACACACACACACACACACACACACACACACACACACACACAGAGGAGGGACAGAGAGAGAGAGAGAGAGAGAGAGAGAGAGAGAGAGAGAGAGAGAGAAAGACACTGACACTGACACATGTTTATTGGCATTAGCTTTTCACAGCCTTAGTGCCAAGGGGAGCAATTTATGAAATAGCAGAATACTAACAGCGACCAGAAAAGGGAAAATACTAATGCACATCCACTCAAAAACACGCGGGCTCACGCGCGCACGCCCGCTTACACGTTACTTCAACCAGGAGCAGTTTCCAATCTAGGTGTATGTGTGGAGAGAGAGAGAGAGAGAGAGAGAGAGAGGAGAGAGAGAGAGAGAGAGAGAGAGAGAGAGAGAAGAGAGAGAAGAAGAAGAAGAAGAGAAGAAGAAGAAACAGAATCCAGAAGCGGTCGCCTCAGTGGTTTTGTGTACGAAGTGAAGGGCAGATGTAAACAGTCAATAGTGAACAACTAACTGTTCTGACGATTGTTTACTATCTACATGCCTGTCTAATGTTTCTTTGTTTCAGCGACACCGAGGTTCCAGTGCGTTAGTTGTTGGGTCTTCCGGGTGCTCTGTGCTGTCGCAAATTCACATGACAGCTGGTGAATAGTGACAGCACTTCCTACCAGCAGCAAGGATGCTTACAATATTCTGTGAATTTCACGGCCTGACATACAGTCAGAAGCTAAGGAAGAGACAGGAAAAATAAAACATAAAGTTTGAACAATTTAGTTTCTCATTCGACTTCTTTCCATTTAACGTCCGGCTCTTACTCAGTACAAACAGAATAAATGTCTTTAAAAGCTTCGCCCTTAACGTTGGTTCTAACTCCATTTCCTGCAAGTCTGTAGACCATGGTGCACAAATTACATCTCATCACCATTTTTCAGAAGAGTCGTCAGCCCTATGGGCCGAGGGTATGGAAGACACTTGTGCACACAGCATGCATCCGGTGTGCTCATAATGATCTAGGAGAAGACCGCATGGATCTGAATGATAATCCAAACTGGAAAAGTGAATATCGTATTGTTCTAATTATGTTCAGTCGTATTTTTTTCCCCAGTGAAGCGAATTCAACAATGCCCCTTTTTAACAGGACGAGCGGTTAGAGCTGTACTCTCATGGGCCTGGCTGGTGTTTGTTGGACATGAGTGAACGAGCAGAAATGAAGTGTGCTGATGTTGTATTAACATCGTTTGGTTGGTTTGTGTGTCTGTCAGCAGGATCATGGCAAAACGACTGAACCGATTTTAAGGACACGTGGTAGAAAGATGAATCATGCCCCATGGACGAAGCAGTCAAATGTGTGGATGCCGATCTGTGTTGCCACTCCAGACCAAAGAACAGATCAAGGATCCGTTCAGCAAGGGTGCACAGAAACCAGAGAACCAATGTGAGCGTGCTCAGTGGAGCGGAGTACGGTCACGTATGAAGTCATTACAGTACGTTGCCAGATCCCTGATGCTGAATGGGATCCACAGGCGGATGCAGGATGCCTTCTATCTTGGCACGCGGGAGTCCGCGTCTTCCACAGTGCTCTTCCATCTTCACAGGTTGAGCCGACCAATCGTCTGACTGTTTGGTCTTATCGAGTGAGATTTCTTATTACTTGGTGCTTTCTTTGTTTCTTTAACATTATGCCAGCTTTGAGATGACTACGCGATAAGCAAGATGATAAATGATGTGAAATGATCATTTGAAATTGTGTGACATGGTATTACACAACCGACCATGTCGTCTCGTTGGCCACGGCTGGCGGACTGTCTGGGCACTGTAGAAGCTGCGAGAGAGAGAGAGAGAGAGAGAGAGAGAGAGAGAGAGAGAGAGAGAGAGAGAGATTGACGGCCCCTGTCTGTGATGTCTCACACTGTTCTGTGGCCCTTGATATCCCCGTACAATCAGTCTGACATCACAGACAGAAACAGTATTTCGTAGACGCCATCCAGTGGTAAAGATGAGGTCTTACTAGTATTCCTGGAAAGAAAGACCAAGAAAGTATTGAGCCTTCACTGTCGGTGCCTGGGGGATTTTCCCTTCTGATGGAAGACTAACTGGAGGCGTAAGGTCTGGGTGGTTGAGTGTAGTTTTAGGGCATTTTTTTAACATCAGAAATAGGAAAGAGGACATCTTTGAATGTTTCTTTCCTCCTTGTACTGCCGTTAGCATACATAACTGAATACTTCATGACTAATGCCTGTTCTGAGATACTTCAGCTATAGCTGCAATATCCCAAAGATGGGAGAATGAGCGGATGTTGTTAATTCAACTGTTTTATTGAGTTGTTCAGCCTTTCTTTCATTTCTTGATACGTGATCAAAGAAAGAAAGAAAATGTGACGATAAGATCAACAAAGACGATGGCGAGTTGTAACTGATATTTATCAAATCAACCAAAAGTCATTAAGATCCATGGGGAGAGCAGTAAACAATGACAAGTCAGCGATGACCATGACCTTGAAATAGGGTCAACGAGGGTCATTAGCATGGGGGGCTGACCACTGTGTCACCTACTGCTTTCTGAAACAGCTCCCAGAGTTGCTGTCGCATTCAGCATCCTGCATCCTGCTAAAGGGAAGGAAGCAAGCACGGTACCTGCTGCATCCCAATGACTACCATGTCTAGCAGCAGATGGCAGGGATGCCGTGACAGACCCAGTTCTCCCCTGTGGTGTTGTTGCCGCTGTCTGTTCATCACCACGATACATGGATAACCTGGCGGGGTCCTTGTGAGCAGCCTACACTTC
This sequence comes from Conus betulinus, assembly GCA_016801955.1. Lineage (NCBI taxonomy): Eukaryota > Metazoa > Mollusca > Gastropoda > Neogastropoda > Conidae > Conus > Conus betulinus. The sequence continues at coordinate 27,526 of JADBJO010015144.1, forward strand.
CGCTTCTTAAAAGCGTTTGAATGGCTCCCACATTGAACAGTTTTGTCATCAGCGCAGTTCCTCAACAATGATCTCCAGCCATAAGCATGTTGCTCCCTGCAAACTCCCTGATGAAGCAAGAACATGTCAGCTGCCGAATGAAATAGTGGGTCTGTCCCCAAACTCCCTGATGAAGCATGAACATGTCAGCTGCAGAATGAAATAGTGGGTCTGTCCCCAAACTCCCTGATGAAGCATGTACATGTCAGCTGCAGAATGAAATAGTGGGTCTGTCCCCCAAACTCCCTGATGAAGCATGAACGTGTCAGCTGCAGAATGAAATAGTGGGGTCTGTCCTGCACGGGCACCTGGCCCTGTCCGCTGTGCGATGCAGGCCTACCTGACCGCTCTTTTTCTCAAGGCCCTTTGAGTCTGAGTCCGTCCAAAGTCTTGCACACAGGAGCTACTGCTTACAGGGTCACCCTGCAATGTTAGGAATTCGTTCTTCAGTTGATCAATCTTCAGTGGACATTTTGTCATGCATATACAGCTATGCTTGCACACACGTCCACGCATTCTCTGTCTATCTCGCTGCCTCTCTCTCTCTCTGCCTCTCCCTGCCTCTCCTTCACACACACAAACACACACACACACACACACACACACACACACACACACATACACACACACACACACACACACGCACACGCACACGCACGCACGCACACGCACACACACACACACACACACACACACACACACACACACACACACACACTGTTCACAAACTGAAACGAAGGGGGAAAAAATGACAAACGTGATGCGCAACTCGTGAATACATTAAGTCCACTCTGTCTGAATTTATCTTCTTTATTTTTGCCTCGCGTCATTGCCAAGAAACGATTTACTGTCCACAGTCCCAGGGCCCTGTATCCCTGCAGGAAAAATGAGCGCCACCTCTCAGCATCCCGAAGAAAGGAAACAAAATGTATTTCGCTTTGATCGAGCCCCGGGATGAAAAAATCGTTTTTTTCGATAAAACGCCTTCTCTCTCTCTCTCTCTCTCTCTCTCTCTCTCTCTCTCTCTCTCTCTCTCTCTCTCTCTCTCTCACACACACACACACACACACACACACACAATGCAGACATACACCCTAACGTATGAGAACATAATGCTTCACTTCTCCGTATACGCATCCATGCAGTTGCCGCTCACATTTTTCCTAACTGTTCTAATGTGAACGTATCCACGCACTTTCACCACGTCAGCTAGGTTATATATATATATATATATATATATATATATATATATATATATATATATATATATATATTGAATTATAAACAAAGCTTGCTCTTATGTCTCAGCTTGTAGAAATAGGGGGGTAAGCCTTCATATCTGCAGTGGTAGATGATTCTGCCCAACTGACAGTATGTGCTTGAGTGGGGAGAAAACAATCAGGTTTCGAAATACCGGTATCTGACCAGGAGTTATATGTTAGTGAGCTTTTCTCCCCATTGGAGATGGTCTCCCTCTTTGGAGACTATAAGCTTGCTGAAGGTTCATTTTGAGAAGCATTTTATTTATTCCCCATTCACCCACTCAAGCACATACTGTCAGTTAGGCAGAATCATCTACCACTGCAGATATGAAGGCTTACCCCCCTATTTCTACAATCTGAGCAGCTAGGTGTTGCAATGACTGCAAGAAATATTGAATTATAAACAAAGCTTGCTCTTATGTCTCAGATTATAGAAAGGGGGGTGATAAGCCTTCATATCTGCAGTGGTAGATGATTCTGCCTAACTGACAGTATGTGCTTGAGTGGGTGAATGGGGAAAAAATAAATGCTTCTCAAAATGAACCTTCAGCAAGCTTATAGTCTCCAAAGCGGGAGACCATCTCCAATGGGGAGAAAGCTCACTAACATATAACTCCTGGTCAGATACCGTCGAAACCTGATTGTTTCTCCTCAGTGACCGCGGAAAGTGGTAATTTGACTCCTCTGCCTTTTCGGTTTTAAGAAGAATGCTATACCAGAAAAAGGCTGGTGTGCAATACCATAGTATGTTTGTTGAGTTTTCAAAAAAAAACTAACTAAAGGTGCCACCTAAGAAGCAAAAGAAAATCATGAAAGATCAAAACAAGCTACATTTTCTTGTGAAAAGTAGAAAATATAAAAGATAACCCTCTTAACACAAGTGCTGAGGGCCAGTTCTTGGAATGAATCCGCAAGGGACTAAATTACAATGAAACAATAAATTCCAAGGATAAGTACCGAGCACCATTCCAGCAACTTACAGAGCAGCTAGGTGTTGCAATGACTGCAAGAAATATTGAATTATAAACAAAGCTTGCTCTTATGTCTCAGATTATAGAAATGGGGGGGGGGGGGGGGTGATAAGCCTTCATATCTGCAGTGGTAGATGATTCTGCCTAACTAACAGTATGTGCTTAATAAATGAATGCTTCTCAAAATGAACCTTCAGCAAGCTTATAGTCTCCAAAGCGGGAGACCATCTCCAATGGGGAGAAAGCTCACTAACATATAACTCCTGGTCAGATACCGGTATTTCGAAACCTGATTGTTTCATCCTCAGTGACCGCGGAAAGTGGTAATTTGACTCCTCTGCCTTTTCGTTTTAAGAAGAATGCTATACCAGAAAAAGGCTGGTGTGCAATACCATAGTATGTTTGTTGAGTTTTCAAAAAACCTAACTAAAAGGTGCCACCTAAGAAGCAAAAGAAAATCATGAAGATCAAAACAAGCTACATTTTCTTGTGAAAAGTAGAAAATATAAAAAAATATAAAAAGATAACCTCTTAAGACACAAGTGCTGAGGGCCAGTTCTTGGAATGAATCCGCAAGGGACTAAATTACAATGAAACAATAAATTCCAAGGATAAGTACCGAGCACCATTCCAGCAACTTACAGAGCAGCTAGGTGTTGCAATGACTGCAAGAAATATTGAATTATAAACAAATGTTAGTGAGCTTTCTCCCCATTGGAGATGGTCTCCCGCTTTGGAGACTATAAGCTTGCTGAAGGTTCATTTTGAGAAGCATTCATTTATTCCCCATTCACCCACTCAAGCACATACTGTTAGTTAGGCAGAATCATCTACCACTGCAGATATGAAGGCTTATCACCCCCTATTTCTATAATCTGAGACATAAGAGCAAGCTTTGTATAATTCAATATTCTTGCAGTCATTGCAACACCTAGCTGCTCTGTAAGTTGCTGGAATGGTGCTCGGTACTTATCCTTGGAATTTATTGTTTCATTGTAATTTAGTCCCTTGCGGATTCATTCCAAGAACTGGCCCTCAGCACTTGTGTCTTAAGAGGTTATCTTTTTATATTTTCTACTTTTCACAAGAAAATGTAGCTTGTTTTGATCTTTCATGATTTTCTTTTGCTTCTTAGGTGGCACCTTTAGTTAGTTTTTTTTGAAAACTCAACAAAACATACTATGGTATTGCACACCAGCCTTTTTCTGGTATAGCATTCTTCTTAAAACCGAAAAGGCAGAGGAGTCAATTACCACTTCCGCGGTCACTGAGGTCATTTATTCCCCATTCACCCACTCAAGCACATACTGTTAGTTAGGCAGAATCATCTACCACTGCAGATATGAAGGCTTATCACACCCCCTATTTCTATAATCTCAAAATCGCAGTCGGGGATCACGCAGAGTTAGCATTGCAAATTCCCGACGATTCCAGTGAGAGCCACTGAAGTATTCATGGACATTTGTTTGCTCCTGACCGACTTCTGCCCGATGCGGGGTTTTGCCATACTCGACTGAGAAGGCTGGAACCACACAGCCGAGTTTCATCCACTTCACTGATGCGTGTCTGAGAATGTTTTGCTCCAATTTCCTGAACAACACTGCCTGTGCCCTGTATCTCTCGTTCCTGTTTCACGCATAATAACGATAATACTATGGAGTCCCATTTTGGTCTCAGATGGCATAACAGGGCTGTGCTCCCTGTTTACTCTGTAACATATATATATAAACAGAGTAAACAGAGAGCACAGCCCTGTTATGCCATCTGAGACCAAAATGGGACTCCATAGTATTGTCTTTATTATGCTCATCCTCATGATCGAACGCCCATCTTCCGCCGAATTGGACAAGATAAGTGACGGCTCGTTCCTCGTTTTGCTTGTCCTGAATGCTGTTTATCTTGCCTGAAGAAGAGGTCAAAACGCGTGGGGTTTGGTCTTGTAACTTATTTAGAAAGAGAGGGGTGGGGGGGGGGGGGGGGGGGTTAGTTACCGCCAAGGACATTGACAAACAAAGCACAGGACAAAACACACTGCATTTCGACCTCTTGGGTCTTCTTCAGGCAAGCAAAAAAAGAAAACAAACAAACAAACAAACAAACAAAATCACACACACATACATTTAACAATTAGGACAGTACAAACAAAGAACGAAGAGTGACTTATCTGTCCACGTGTTCAGAAAAAAAATGGCCGCCAGACGGAAACGACGGAGTGGATTATGGGGGAAGAAAAGGAGGGCGGGTGGGTAGGGGGGGGGGGGGGGGGGGGGGAGAGTGAAACGGCGGGGTTTGTAGGTTGCGTAGTTGGTTTAGAGGGGTGGTAAGTAATTTGTTGCTGTTGTTTGGCGGAGTTACTTACAATTGTTTTTGAAATTTCTTTCAGTTTCCGCCTGCAGTCACGTCATTTAAAACTATCCTCCTCCTCCTCCTCCTCCTCCTCCTCCTCCTCCTCCTCGTTAATCAGCATAAAACGCTCATGTTCTGTAGCCCTTCATACTTTGCTCAAATGGGGACCTCATTTTCAATTTCCTCACCACGTCAGTATCCTTCGTGAGTTCGTATCGAGGTCTCCGGTATCGACAAGTTCATGAAGACTGTTGGACGGACGTGGTGACGCCTTTCTGAGAGGAAAGCTCCCTCACACTGGCTCTGCGACTAAGCAAACGCTGTCATCAGTAGACGGCTTAGTGGGTTATTTAATTT
>JADBJO010015144.1:37500-40000 GCA_016801955.1 Conus betulinus
CATTACAGAAGCAATGAAAATCAGGCAAAAGCATTTATAATTTTGCATACAAAAAAAGACCTAAACTCGAAAAATATGACTAAAAGCATGCGGAGTAGTTCAGATCTACAGTCATCGTCTAAAGAGTGGATGGTCGGATCACTCTGTAATATTACATTTTCCTCGAGTGTGCGCGTGAGTGCGTGCGTGCGTGCGTACGTACGTGCGTGCGTGCGTTCGTGCGTGCGTGCGTGCGTGCGTGCGTGTGTGTGTGTGTGTGTGTGTGTGTGTGTGTGTGTGCGTGTGTGTGTGTGTGGTGTGTGTGTGTGTGTGTGTGTGTGTGTGTGTGTGCGTGTGTGTGTTTGTGTGTGTGTGTGTGTGTGTAATTGTTGTCCTCGTTGTTGTTGTTTTTGATGTTGCCGTTTGTTGTTGTTGCTGTTGTAATGATAAAAGGGTACTCGTGTCTGAGAGGATATTCAAAGATTCGTTTCTACTTTTTTGTCTTTATTTTTGCTCGCTTTGATTTGATTGATCATTGGGAATAACTGTGTATATATTGCTTGTAGTGTAAGGAAGAGGAATGTTATTACCCTGTTACTCCGCTTGTCATAAGACCTTTTGTAATGGCAATAAAGTATCAAAGTGTCAAAGTCCTCTCTCTCTCTCTCTCTCTCTCTCTCTCTCTCTCTCTCTCTCTCTCTCTCTCTCTCTCTCTCTCTCTCTCTCTCTCTCTCGTATCTTACTATTTCTAACTATCTTTGACTTCCCACACTCCCACGTGTCCCGGACTTTGAGATGGACCTCTACATGTCTGTAGTGAACTTAATGGGGTACATGAGTTTCCTTTCAAGTAAAACATTTACGCCATTCAGCACACGGGGTTTCACATAGTGACAGTGGCATCACAGATAGGCAGACAGACAGACAGGCAAGCACACGCACACACTAACACACAGACATGCACACACGCACGGACGCACGCACGCAAACACACACGGGCGTGCGAGCACACACACACACACACACACACACACACACACACACACACACACACACGCACGCACGCACGCACGCACGCACGCACGCACGCACGCACGCACGCACGCACACGCCGCCGCACGCACACACACACACACACATTCTCTCTCTCTCTCTCCTCTCTCTCTCTCTCTCTCTCTCTCTCTCTCTCTCTCTCTCTCTCAGATAGTGACAGAAAGACAGAGACGGGCAGGCAGAGAGACAGACAGACAACAAAACAGAACAGAGCAGAACAAAGCAGACCATTCCACTGGCAAGGGTCAGTGAAGTATCTCCACGTTTATTTACAGCTGATCTGATCAATGTCTTCAGAATGCAAGAAGCGGAAGGATTTATCCCATGAGTACACACACACACTTTACGGCACGATAGGTTATTCTTGGTGGTCATTCGTGTGTGTTTGTGTGTGTGTGTGTGTGTGTGTGTGTGTGTGTGTGTGTGTGTGTGTGTGTGTGTGTGTGTGTGTGTGTGTGTGTGTGCGTGCGTGCGTGTGTGCGTGCGTGTGTGCATGTGTGTGTGTGAGTTTGTGTGTGAGAGAGAGAGAGAGAGAGAAAGCATGTGCCAGTAGTCTGCTATGCGAGCTGCAAGACCTGCCCATCGCAGCTGAGACAGCCTCCGGATGTTGTGGATTCGATGGGAGTTTGTTTGGTCAAGCACCTCTGTGTCTAGTATTTTGTCCCGCCATTTGATGATACGCAACCTTCTGTGGCAGGCTGTGCGGGAGTGATTCAGGTTCTTGGCATGCCGTTGGTATACTGACCATGTCTCACGTGCGAAGGTATGCGGCAAAGCCTTGATCCTGGCAGACTGAGAAACCGTTAGACCGTCCATGAGAACTGAAAAAGAAAAGCAACACAATCTCTCACGCCTCTGATTTGAAAAAAAGGAAGCAATTATACAACCTCGTTTATTACAACAAAGCTCTGTGTAAATCTGTAGGCTTGGATTAGTTTTGTAGAAGCACGTAATACGTCGTGGGTTTTGTCCCACCTCCTCAGAACATCAGACAATAATGGTCCACTCCAGTGACTCTGAAGAAAATCAGCGTCACGCGGCATCGTCAGCCACTCTGTTCTGTAACTATGTTCCCTTGGATGGTATTTCTATTAATGGTTGGGGGTTTAATCTACCCAGGACACTTCTTGCAGTGACTGACTCTTTGCCCTTCATGATCATTGCTAGGTACTACTGGTGCCAGGCTGGGTACTGAGACAGTCCCTATGCTTCTGCAGTCTCTGGAGACTTTCCAGTGATACGAACTCAACGTGCATATGCTTATGGAGGTGGTATGAGAATTTAATGACCGGGTATAATATGTCATACCTTTTAATCTTCGATAACTACGTGAGGATGATAACAATTTTAGAGACCTAGCGTTGGCCAAAGGCTGCAAACCAGGACTGTACTCACTTTTTTTTTTTTTTTCGTAATGTCTCCCAGCATCAACCATTAGCGAGCAATACAGACACCGGAAGAGCTGGTC
>JADBJO010015145.1:0-5000 GCA_016801955.1 Conus betulinus
TAACTATCAAAAAATGCACTTGGGTAGAGTCACTTGGCATCAATTACCAAAATGCAGCCCAAGCAATATCAAAATGCGAAAACAACAACAACAACACAAACGATAAGCAATTTTGTAATCCAAATCCTACAGTCAATAGACCACTGCAAGTCAGGTGGTCCGGCAATCTGTGACCCACTGCATAGTACCTGTGGGGGTACTCATAGACACACACACACACACACACACACACACACACACACACACACACACACACACACACACACACACACACACGCAAATACATGTACACACACAACTCTCATAGAGCGCAAGCACTTTTATCATTTGCGCGCCTTTATACACCATACACACACACACACACACACACACACACACACACACACACACACACACACACACACACACACACACACACACACGCCACACACACACACACACACACACACCACACTGAAATAGTCTATAAGACTAACAATAAATATATTCTCCTATAATCATTTAACCCCGTACTCCTCCCATGAACTTTCCCTTTTCTCCTCCAATCATCCACTTCTACTTCACACCCGATCCAGCCACATGTTATACAATTTGGCACCGACATCACTGGACAGGCACTAGAGAGTAGTACAAACAATCATGTAATATAGGCGGAAATCTGATAATTTTGATACAATTTCCCTTTTAGCACATATATGATGCCAATTAATATATTAGCAAAAGTCCATTTTGTGTTGGGGTTTTATTGCTGAAAGGGAGATTGGTATGGGCTGAAATCACGCTGTTTTGTCAGCAGTTGAGACGCTATGTATAATAAATGTTCTGCATAAGGGTGGATCAGGTTAGAGGTGTTTGTTCCGTCGGTTCTCGAGCTGGCAGTCATGGGGTATTTATGCCCCGTTCATTGGCGCTCAAGAATTGAAGGTCTGGGGGGATGACTTTCCTCCTGAAAATGATGGGGTGGGTTAGGAGAAATGATTTGTTCAGGAGGATGGTTATGATGGAAATGATTGCGAGAATTTGGAGTGATGTGTTCAGGGGAGTGGCTATGATGTAAAAAATGGTGGGGGTTAGGGGAGTTATCTGTTTAGGTGGATGGTAATGTTGAAAATGATGAGATGGGTTTGGAGGAGTAATGCGTTCGGGGGGGTGGCTATGTTGTAAGGGATTCAGAGGGTTAGGTGGGATGAGGGACGGTGTCTCACTGGAAGACTTTGGAGGAGAGGGGGGAAATGACTACAGGACGCCAGGGGAGGGGGATAGGGGGGGGCAGACGTTCATCACCTATCAAACCTGTCGTTGGTCGTTCTTGGTAGCAGGTTTGGAAAAGGGGGGTGGGAGTGGTTAAGGTCTGATGATCTGGGAGGGTAAAAGGACATTGATTCATGTACCTGGGGAAGATAAAGGGGGGCCACGCCTACTGTAATTCTGGCAATTTCTTGCTGCAGGCGCTGCGCCATAGTCCTTTCATGTTTACAGCAAGTCTGGCAGTTCCTCTTGCATTTGGGTGTTTCACGTTGCTATACAATGTCATATCAGACGCAAACGTGGCGAAATTATCAAGGAAAATGACATTATGTAGTTCACATGCAGATTTCAAGTTTTGATTTGATGGTATGATCGTGTGTTGTTAAAGTGATGTTTACCTCTTGCTGGTAGTATTGAACTAAAAGCAACACGAGCCTGCGGAAAGGTCTTACAGCAGAGTACAATAAAATCGTTCCATGATTCCAGGGAAATGGGGCCTGAGGGGCATGAATTGTTACCCACATGTATGATAACATCTTTGATGTAAAGGCGTAACTGGGATAGTGAGGAACCAGTTGCTGAGATCCTGTAATGTCATTCCAGGCACACATAATTTAAAAAGATGAAACTCCACGAGGGGCGAGTCTTTTGGGGTCAATAAAACGAATAGCGGAGTCCCCGGCAAGTAGCATTGTAGCACTGCCAGGTACAGACATGTGATGTAACACTTCACTGGGGGATGGCTTCAACGGTGGATAATGTTGATTCATTTGTTTAGTCACGTCTAATGTCTTTTCAGGTGGGCGGGGGTCGGACAAAAGGGTTTTATCATTATCACTCTGAGAGAGAACATTAAAAGAATTAAAAGTCGAAAACTGAATAATGTAAACTGGCACCGTCTTTATTATCCTCACAGTCTGACACCATACCTTTTCCATTGGCCACCTCTCTGTTGGAGGTTTCAGTCACTGACTGTGGGACTTCCCCCATACACCGTATCTTTTCCATTGGCCACCTCTCTGTTGGAGGTTTCACTCACTGACTGTGGGACTTCCCCATACACCGTATCTTTTCCATTGGCCACCTCTCTGTTGGAGGTTTCAATCACTGACTGTGGGACTTCCCCATACACCGTATCTTTCCATTGGCCACCTCTCTGTTGGAGCTTTCACTCACTGACTGTGGGACTTCTACCTTTTCCATTGGCCACCTCTCTGTTGGAGGTTTCACTCACTGACTGTGGGACTTCCCCATACACCGTATCTTTTCCATTGGCCACCTCTCTGTTGGAGCTTTCACTCACTGACTGTGGGACTTCCCCATACACCGTACCTTTTCCATTGGCCACCTCTCTGTTGGAGGTTTCACTCACTGACTGTGGGACTTCCCCATACACACAGATCTTTTCCATTGGCCACCTCTCTGTTGAGGTTTCACTCACTGACTGTGGGATTTCCCTACAGACCTCAGTGTTCTGCCGGTCTTGGCTTACTGGAGTATCCTCGGGGCTTTTTACAAGAATAGGTATGGGACAATGGCTGTGGTAAACATGTATTCTGAGAAAGAAGAGTGCTATTGTCCAAAATAGAAAAATCATTGGATGTTTGTGTGTTGACAGTTTTCTTATTTGCTTGCTTATGTTTTAACTTATTGATTTCAGATAAAAGGGACCCAACTTGAGTTTTCAATGAATGGTTTTCCTTTAGAGTTATTTTCTTGTTTGCCTCAAGATTGGCTACAGCTGTTTTTAGGCTTTCTATCTCGGCGCCAAGAGCATTAAATTTGTCATTATGTGTGCACGAAGTTCATTTTTAGCAGCAGTTTTTTACATCAGCAACCATGGAAAGAATACTTTCATTCAGTTCTGTAGCATCCCAAGTATTAACTGTTTGTTCAAGTTGAAGCACTCTCCTCTTTATATCAGGGAGGGGACTAGGCGTGCGACGTCCGTAGAGTTTACGTTGGCACTGGCGTCTTGTTCGCTTGCTGACAGGAGTCGACTTTTTAGGAACAGTTAGTTCAGCTGTATACTCTGAACAGTTTTGGACAGTTTCCGGGGGTTGGAGGATGCAGTGTGACACTTCCTAGCACTGGTACATCAGCATCAAGAAGTTGTGACTGCGAGGGTGAAGAGACAAAATCCTCGCTCAGCTGCTCTTCAGGGAGAGTCAACAATGTGCAATCAACGTCAGGTGATGACAGTTTTAGGGGAACCCGAGAAGGAGGAAATAAACGATACAGGGAAGTGTAATAGAGAATGGCTAAATTTAGCGACATTCCTTTCAAGCATAAATGAGTAGACAAAGTTTTTTAGTGGTTCACATTCTTCTTTGTCCCACAGCGGACAGTCTAGCCCCTGACACATCAACGTTCCATTGGATTGAGTGGTGAAGTACAACGATATAGTAACACTTTTGAAAGTTTGATGAAATATACGCAGCACAGTTTTGGCCAGATTAACAGGTGGGGGGGGCAGTGACCAGTAGGGAAGAGGGATATATACAGCCCCAGAGTGATCAAAGTCATCAAACTGAAATGTAATATCATCTTCGGTGATAGCAGAGTAGCGATAGCAAAGACAGTTTCTCCAGATCACAAGCTCTTCTTTCCCACACGAAAATGTTTTTTGGTTTGTATCGAAGGTGGGTTGCAGTTTGTGTTCGTTTTAAACTGACGTGACTTGACGCTACCTCAGCCATTAGTACGCAGCTAAAAGACACACTGACACATAGTACTCACATACTGGCATGGCAATAGTCAGTCACAGTGCCGAACCTTCCTGATAGTTATCATCCAGTGATACACATGACTGGTGTTTTATAATACTTCAAGGTGAGGTATCCGTTGAACAAATGCTGTGCACACCAGGCGCCATTTAATTCTGTCTCACCTCTGCTCTGATGCATTTGCCTGTTTTTTCCTCTCCTTCTTCTTCCGTCAACAAAGCTTCCCCTCTCACTCCAACCCCCTCATTCCAGTCACCCCTCGCCACCCCCCCTCCACTCCATCTGTAGGAAACTCTCTCTCTCTCTCTCTCTCTCTCTCTCTCTCTCTCTCTGTATCTCTCTCTCTCTCTCTCCTCTCTCTCTCTCTCTCTCTCTCTCTCTCTCTCTCTCTCTCTCTCTCTCTCTCTTTGTTTTGGGGCGGTTGTGGTGTGGGTGGGGGAGAGATGTGTTGGGAGAAGCCTTTATTCATGTAACTTTTTTTTTTTTTTTTTTCCGTTCCACATTCTTACACGTAGAACAACAAACCTGTTTTTGAGTATTTCTCTTATACAAGAACAAATTGGACACCATGTAATAAACAAAGAAATACGAACAGAAGACAAAGCGACTAGAAGAGGAGTAGAACAGCAGGCAGGAGAATGTAGACCTCTGAGTAGTACTTTAATTTAACGTCTCTTCACCCTCAAGTGACATTAGAAAAAAAAAAAAAAAAAAAGGCATGTGAGAGATTCTTTAAAGTGTTGAGTGTTTTTTGAGTAAATGTAACATCAATGCCATTTCTTAAATTTTAGATTCTACATACACAAATAATCTCAACATTATCAACAACGATCAAAGAAAAAATACCAACAGAACTAGAATGCAAAGTTTCTGAAAACAGCTTAAGAAGATCAAGGTCATTAACTATTTTTTCTGTAATGTTATCGGATTTCGATGTTTGAGCGCAGTGCCTCCATTTTTGAGCATTTGAGCTTTGATGGCAGGACAGTGCAGAAGCAGATGATTCGTAGAAATTTGACTCCCACA
>JADBJO010015145.1:17500-28882 GCA_016801955.1 Conus betulinus
ACCACACACACACATACACACACAAACGAGGCACGCACTCAAACACACTCACAGACATACACACGAACACAGCACACATGCACTCTCTCTCTCTCTCTCTATGTGTCTCTGTTCTCTCCTCTCTCTCTCGTCTCTCTCTCGTGTCTCTGTCTCCTCTCTCGAGAGAGAGAGCCTCTCTCTCTCTCCTCTCCTCTCTCTCTCCTCTTCTCTCTCTCTCTCCTCGATTCCTCTCCATCTCTCGCTCCTCTTTCTGTCTGTTTTCCTGGTTTTTTCTCGTCTGTCTGCCGGCCTGTTTATCTGTATCTCTCTCTCTCTCTCTCTCTCTCTCTCTCTTCTCTCTCGGCTCTCTCTCTCCCTCTCTCGGCCTCTCTCTTTCAAAGTGTATGAGTGTGTGTTTGTGTGTGGTGTATGTGTGTTCTCTCTCTCTCTCTCTCTCTCTCTCTCTCTCCTCTCTCTCTCTCCTCTCTCCGCTCTCTCTCTCTCTCTCTCTCTGTCTGTCTCTCTCCCTCTCCTCTCTCTCTCCTCTCTCTCTCTCTCTCTCTCTCTCTCCCCACCCCCCCCCCCTATTCCGTCCACCCCTCTCTTTTGTTCTAAATTCTTTCTCCAAACTTCTCCTGAAAGTATCATTCACACACCACACAACAAACAATCGCAATGCATTCCAAGTGTGTTTTAGAGATATTGAACCACCAAAAATGTGGTGATTTGGATATGTTCCTGGCAACCAATAACGATTCCTAACCCTGGGGGAAATTGTGTACGTAGCACCCAGAGCTGGTTGTAGTATGTAAAACAACTGTATGGGTGCTTGTTTTTATATTGACGCGGGCGGGGGCAGATTGCGCACGAGGGAGGGAGATTGGGTTGGGGAGTGAAGGAAGGAGAAAGAAATGGAATCTCCACACACAAATCTCAACACGAAGACGGAATGCAAAAAACGTTGCTCAAAATCACTACTGAGATATGCATACTGTGCATGCAGCGTTCCTTGTGTGTGTGTGTGTTGTGTCTGTGTGTGTGTTTTGTGTGTGTGTGTGTGGTGGTGTGTGGTGTGTGTGTTTGTGTGTGTCGTTTGGCGTGTGGTTTGTGTGTGCGTGTGGTGTTTTTGTGTGTGTGTGTGATGATGTGTGTGATGATGTGTGCGTGTGTGTTGTGTGGGTGGGGGGGTGGTGTGTTGTGTGTGTGTGTGGTGTGTTGGATTTGTTGATGTGTGTGTGCGTGTGGTGTTGTGTGTGTGTGTGTGTGTGTGTGTAGTGTGTGGTGTGTGTGGTGTGTGTGGTTGTATCTATTTACGAGTATGGCAGTATGTGTTGGATGAAATGTACATGTGCCTTGTTGTGCGAGGCGTGCGTGCGTGCGTGGGCGTTGCGATGTCGTTGCGGAGCGCGCGCCGCGCCGCGTGTGTTGTGTGTGGTGTGTGGTGGGTGTGGTTGGTGTGTGTTTGTGTGTGTGTGTTGTGTGCGTGTGTTTTTTGTGTGCTGTAGTTTTTGTGTGCGTTTGTGGTTGGTGTGTGTGTATGTGGGTAGTGTGTGGTTTTTTGTGTGTGTGTGTGTCGTGGTAGTAGTAGTAGTAGTAGTAAGTAGTAGTAGTAGTAGTAGTAGAGAACATCATCAATTGTCACTTTTGGAAATGACTGTCCCCTCGATTCGTTTTAAGCGCGCGTAGGAAAGTGTGTTTCTGGTCCACCTAACCCAGACACGGATCCATCCTTCAGTCTCTCATCTTCCTCTACTTCCTCCTTCTTCTTGATCTCCTCGCTCCTCTTTCTTTCATCCTCTTGCTGCTGCTGCGCTGAGTTCCTCTTCCTTTTTTATTCTCAATTCCCTTCCTTTTTTTTCTCCCTTCCTGCTTCTCCTTTTTCCTCCTCTTCCTGCTCTTTCCCTCCTGCCTTCCGCCTCCCTGCTCCTTCCTCTCTCCTCCATCAGACCCCTTCTTCTTCTCTTCTTCTCCGCCTCATTTCTCCTTCTTCTTCTTCTTCTTGCGTTTAGAAGAAGTATTTTAAAGCGATGTGTGAAAGGTTTTTTTTTTTTTTTTTGATGACTTGCGAGTTTATTTCTACGTGGGACAGACCCTGGATCTGGCCCTTTGTGGTCGGCTGGGCTATACGCCGACATTACTCTTATTCTCCCCTTTCCTTCCTCTCCCTCCTCAGCCTCCCCTCCCTCTCATCCTTCTTACTCGCTGTTAGTCGTCTTTATTTAGTTGTCTCATTCTATATTTTCTTCTTCTTCTCTACTATCAGCCATCGTCGTCGTCGTCGTCGTCGGTCGTCGTCGTCTACTTTCTCTTTTGCTTCTTCTCTTCATTCTTTCCTCCTCTCCGTCTGTCACTTCCTACATCCTCCTGACACTCTTCTTCTTCTGCTTCTTCTGACTTCTGAAACTTACTTACTTCTTTGTTTCTTCTCCTTCTTCGTCCTTCTTCTTTTCTTTCTTCTATCCTATTCTTCTTATGCTGCTTGCTGTGCTGCTGATCACCGCAGCAAAGAAAACGCTTTTGGAACACGATCTCACCCAGTTATCTCTTGCTGTGATTCCATATCAATCACCCACACGTGAATGGGAAGCCGCCCCGTGTCTGTTTTTTGATGAACCAGAGTATGGAGACGACGCTTGGTCTCGACATGCACAAGCATGATCCTCTCAGGTGTGGGCTTACCTAACAGCTTGGGTATGTGACAGCGACAACAAGACGCACAGAAAAGAATGCAACCACGCTCTTGAGACAGGATCGAAAAAAAACAGTGTCCAGGGTGGTGTCACGTAAGTCGCCCCGTGGAGTTTACCATATACTATGGAACCTAGTACATCTCATGTGGACACCAGCCTCAGCTTCGAAGAGTTCAAACTCACTGCCGCCTGCCATTCAACAGCTGCCCGCCCACTCTCCCCCCCCAGCCCCCCCCCCCCCCCCGCCCCCCCCCCCCCCCCCCGGTAATTCCCTGTGTGCAGTGACAGTGCAGAGAATCGAACTGTTCCCTCAGGCGAGAGAGACGTTCATTGAACGAGTAAGAGAATTGAGAGATTCAAACTGAAATGAGAGAAATATTCACTGAAAGAGCAAAACAACTGTGAGAGATTCTAAATGGAATGAAAGAGGTTACGCGGGGGAAAAAATATACTATTAGTGCTACAAACGTCATCATCAAACCCCACCACCCCCACACCCCATCCCATCATCAAACCCCCACCCACCCCAGCCCAGCCCCACCCCACCACCCCAAAGACCCTTCCTCGGGAGCCTGGCAAAAGGATTATACACCCATCCTTCATCCCAGCTCCAGAATGAAAAGCTGCTTCCATAAGCCCCCATCTCACCCCCATCCCTCCGACCTCAATCAACGTTGGAGAGAGAAACTGGAACGTTTCTGAATGTGGCAGACATTCTTGATGCCCCAAGACACTGAAACTTTTTTTTTTTTTTTGGTCTTATAGAACTGTTGTTTTTCTTGAATGGCGCCAAGAAGACCGGGGTCCGACAGTCACACTCCACAGTCAGGCATGTACATGGAAATGCGATAGACTCCAGGTTCTGTGAAGCCACAGTATACTCTTCAAATCAAAACAAAGGATCAGTTTTCACACAACATCATTAATCCACACACCACCCCACCCAACCACCCTGCCTGCCCAGTGAACATTTCATTAAATGCAAGCCGAGGACTTTACTCCAAACGCTTTAGTACCCTCTGCCTGACGTCTGAGGTCAGGAACCAGGACTCACCCGTGACTCTTGTCTTTGAGCCAGCTGAGGTTTTATCTGTTATGATCTGTGTGGAAGCACCTAGCGTATATCCCAGTGATCTTTTCTTCATCACCCCCGATCCCACTTCAGAAAGTTTAAAACAATACTGCTAGACTTGTCCTTTGAAAGAAAAAAAAAAACGTGACCACATTACTCCTCGCCTAAAACACATACATTGTCTTCCCATCGAAGCTCGAACTGAGTGTAAAATGGCTACGTTAGCTTTGAAATATTTTATATGTTTTCAACTTCTCTGTGAGAAACTTGCATCTTCTGTGCTTTCTCGCTCTCTTTGTTATGGGAGTTTCCAGACTTGTCAAACTTCCGAACTACAGTTTTAAGATCTGCTGGTGAAAGGTCTTTCGCCTTCAGTGCGTCAGAGTATGGAACAGTCAGCACCATCTCTTCCAGCTAGTCCGTCCATCTGGTGTGTGTGTGTGTGTGTGTGTGTGTGTGTGTGTGTGGTGTGTGTGTGTGTGTGTGTGAGAGAGAGTGAGAGAGAGAGCGTGCGTGCGTGCGTGCGTGCGTGTGTGTGTATGTGTGTGTGTGTGTGTGTGTGTGTGTGTGTGTGTGTGGTGTGTGCGCGCGCGCGCGCGCGCGCACGCGCACGAGCGGATATCTGTTATAATGTATTGAAGATCAGTTTGCTGAATAATATATGAATTATACAAGTGCATGTGTATATAGGTGGGAGTTGTATTTCAATGGGAGTTGTATTTTAATGTGTACATGAACGATAAAAGGACGGGGATTTAACGCAGAGACGCAATAAACGTTCTTAAAAACAATCAGTCTGTATCTGTCGATATATACATATATCACAGGCCTCAGAACACATCCATAAACCCCATCTTTGCGCCAGTTCTGATTCCCTATTTCATTCATGTAAATTTTCTACTTGAAACCACTTAACATATACCTCGATGAGGCGCATGAATGAAAAAGGAAAGCGTGAATTAATTACGACACAACACAAATTCAGAGAATAATCGGATTAAGTCTGTCTATATTTACTCCAAACGGTTACGTGGGGCCTCGGCATAGTCATTAGTTTTTGGTGTGCTACCCGTGGATACTAGGGCGAATCTCTCTGCTTGTACTCAATCTTGACGATGTGACAGGGTTCTAATATGGTCCACTGTGGTCGGTGGGACCATAAACAACATGAATGTATCCTCTCTGCGTCTCTGGGAGTCTGAAGAGAAGGCGAAACAAACACACCAGGTTTCGTTTCGGCTTTCAGTTTCATCATGTCTTAGCTGACCGTCTGGGGGGGGGGGGGGGGGGGGGGGGGAATGAAGGTAATCCTGATAATAGCTGTCTTAAAATAGCATATAAATGATGAGGGAGAAAATATGGTCCATGGTCCCCATTCTCCTCCTAAGCAAAGGTACGTTCACACACACACACACATACACATACACATACACACACACGAACTAACGCACACACACGAACTAACGCACGCCGCACGCTCACGCACGCACGCGCGCGCGCATACACACACACACACACACACACACACACACACACACACACACGCACACACACACACACGCACACACACACACACACACACACACACACACACAACTAGCGATACACGTGCGGGCGGACATGCACACACACATGCATAGACACACACACGCGCACGCGCGCGCGCGCACGCACACACACACACACACACACACACACACACACACACACACACACACACACACACACACACACTGACTGACTGAAACCAATTTATTGTCAGATTAACTCAAGTTGTACTGACAAACACACACACACACACACACACACACACACACACACACACACACACACACACACACACACACACACACACACACACACTGGGTAGTTATTTATCTATATTCACAGCTGAATTAGTAGCTAATACGCTAGCCATTGAATTTCTAACAGATCTTTCCAGTAATATTGTTCCGAGCTGAAAATAAAACCTTCAGTCGCAGAATGTTATCGCATCCTTGAATCAACTGCACTGCACGGAAGAGAGCTCAAATAAATGTTGATATTTCATCCAAACAGTGGGAAGCTTTTCCAATAGACCTTGTTCTAAAAAAATGTCTGATCATCCAGTTTACTATTCCAGACAAATATATTCCCTTATAATTCGATTAAAGCTAAATGCTTTTAAAAACAAAGTTTAGTAAAAATGCTAATTGTATTTGTTGTGGTAAAGAAATAACATTGAGCCATATTTTATTTAATTGTCGCAAGTTAACTACTTTCTTACCAACATCATTAAATCTAACAATTTTTCTGAAAAAGAACTTGCAAGATATACTTTCGGACCACTTTTGCTGATCGAAATTGCTGAACACTTATTTCATAGTCCGATTGGGGTTTTTCTTTAGATTGTTTTGTGTTAGTTCATAGTGCGTTATATGATGATGGCCTGCATTTTACTCCTTCACGCTTAAGTTTAGATAGTGAAGGATTTTTGTTTTATTGCTATATGTTAAATCTATATCTTCTGTTCATTTTACCCATTAATTGTTGTATTTAAGATTCCTTTTTTTCTGTAGATACACATACAGATACATACACGTATATATACTCACATACAAAGGCATACATACACGCTTAGTCATTCTCTTCATTCATTCACGTCTAATATCACTCAAAGTGAACAGACGTTAAACAGAAGAAGAACGAACGAACGAACGAACGAACGAACACACACACACACACACACACACACACACACACACACACACACACACACACACACACACACACACACACACACACACACACACACATACTGAATCACACTGAATCAAGTCTGCTGCAGTTTGTTTTAAGAGGAAGAATTCACTTTTTTAAGTGGAATCGATCTTTTAAAGGAAAACAAAGCATTCCTATCTTCCACACACAAAGTCCCAGAAGAATCGACTGCGTATCAATGCCAAATCAACATTAGGACAATCGGATTGTTTTGGGAAAGTAAACCGTTCTCAAATGGATTGAGTAAGAGCAGGCCGTCAAACTTAAAATGCAGGACTGTTCCACACGGAAAGATGGGAACATGGGAAATACGTAACAAAAAAAAAAAAAGGGAAAAAAAAAAAAAAAAGACCAGACCAGACATAGAAAAGAGAATGAATACAAAAGAAGAGAAAAAGAGTTTGTAAACTGAAATAAAATGCACCCAAAACCAAACTAAATCAATGGGGAAAAACAGTAATAACTGAAATGAGACAAAACGCAGATGAAATGAAATTATGTAGGACGAAATGAAGTTGTTTTTAAATTGAACATTTTCTAGAACTTCAGAAAATGTGAAAGGAAACAACAGGACAAACTTGATCTTTCTGGAACTTCAAGAAAATGCAAAAGGAAACAACAGGACAAACTTGATATTTCTGAAACTTCAAGAAAATGCAAAGGAAACAACAGGACACTTTGATGTTTCTTGAACTTCAAGAAAATGCGAAAGGAAAACAACAGGACACACATTGATGTTTTTTGAACTTCAAGAAAATGCAAAAGGAAACAAAACGAGCACTAACAGAACAAACTTAAGTTTTAGACAGTGCCACCTCTCTGACGCTGTGGCTAGCGTTGTGGGTTCCCGGCTGGTAAAGTGTGCACTCGATGACCATCAGAGACATTGACGTTGATGAGAGATTTTGCAGGCCATGCGCGGGCCCTGGCCAGACTGAAGCGTGTGATGGGTCAGCTGGGAAGACTGGAACCGCACAGTTGAGTTATGGGTCAGCTGGGAAGACTGGAACCGCACAGTTAAGTTTCGTCCATTTCATGGATGCGCCTAGCAGAGCTTTGCTCAAAGTGCCTGAAAAATCACTGCATACGTCTAGTTGCAAAGTGAGACGACTGCAGGCGGAAATCTAAGCACATCTTAAATAAATGTCAGCGAACCGCCCAGAGAAACGTGGACAAACGAGTCACAAGACAAAACACAACGCGTTTCGACCTCTTAGGTCTTCTTCAGGTGAAACAAAAACGAATAAAATAACGAAAATGAACTTAGCTTTGATCGCTTGAAGCGTGTTGTGTTTTGTTTCGTGACTCGTTTGTCCACGTTTCTCCGGTCGGTTCGCTGACATTTATTTAACACTGCATCCGTGTTTATCTCTCTGGGCTTCATTTGCCCCGAGGTATTTGATGAAAGTATGCGTAGGGTACATCCTTCTCACGCAAGTTCAGACCGTTGCACCATCTTTATCATCCTCATCCTCTTCGATCAGCATAATGATCTTCAAAAATCACAAAGTCCATTACCTCTCGGGCTCTGCTCTCATGGTAATCTGAGTTTTGATTTTCTCTCTAAGCTCCTTGCCCTCGGTCGCCAGTGTGGCCAGTGTTGGCGGGTTTCATGAGGACCATCAATGGACCATCAGTGGACCATCAATGGACCATCAATGGACCATCAAGGGACCATCAATGGACCATCAATGGACAGAGATGTGTTGACGTCCTTCATAGTGGGACGCTCAGGGCGCGGTGACAGCCCTGATATGGTCCTTTGCGGTCGGCTGGGCTATACACAACATTACCTTACCTTACACACGCTGGCTCCACGACTTATCAATTACACATACGCACGCACGCACGCGAGCGCGCGCGCGAACACACACACACTCACACGCACGCATGCAAGAACATACAAGTGCACTGGGGAAAGTTAAAGTACCATGGAGCGAATTGAGATATGCCCTGAGGCAAGTAGGGAAAAAAAAAACGCCATGAATTAAAGTCAGCGACGCTAGGAAATAAAGTGAAAAATATGGTGGAACAAAATGAGATATGCCATAGAACAAAGTCAGAGAGGCCACTGAGCAAAATGGAGCGATATCGGAGATCCCTTGGAGCAAAGTTTAATCAGAAAAAAAATGTCATGGAGCAACGCCATTGTTCTGATCTATTTTAGCTTTCAGTTGAATTTCTTGTGCTTCTTATTGTTGTAGTCAAGTTGTAATCATGACTTTAAAGAATGAAAATGCCTCAAACTACACCGTTTATATCGAGTTGACAGTTATCAGCAAATATAATCGTGACAATATAATGAAGGTGTGATGAGTGGGATATAAAATCAGGGAAAATAAGCCCAAGAGGTGAGCCTTGAGGGACGCCAAAGATGAGTTTGACAAGGGAATGAATGATATTTTTAGTTTGTTTATTTTTATTTTTTTTTTTACAAATGCTGTTACAGCCCTGTCCGGACTTATGACATCTCGCGCAGGCAGCCAGAGTGCTGGTGATTCCTCAGTAGGGATCAACACGGCTTAGAAGAACAGAATATCAAAGGCGAGAGAGAGGTCGATGAACATCAAAGTTCAGTTCTGCCTCCATCCACAGCAACCGTGTAAAGAACCGCGTCGTCAGAAGAAACAGTATTTTGAGAGCCATGAAGGCTGTGAGCAGGCAGACCATCATCATCCAGCAGATTTAAGATGAATTTTTGTCCACACTGTTTTTTTTTATCCAAAATTAGATCAGACACTCCAAACCGGCCGAAGGTTGGTGTTAGTGGGGGGGGGGGGGGGGGGGGGGGGGGAATTGTTCCTCGAAAAGATGGACAATGCTTGTTTTGAAGTCCATGGGGAAACTGACTGCATAGAGATTCATTCACGATGTCAGAGATGACATATAGATAGCAAAGAAGAAGGAAGATTTTCGGGGAGGATAAGAGGAACTGGAAAAGATGGAGCTGATGTGACTTAAGAAGATGGTTGACACTTCATTTTCTAATAAAAAAATAATCCCCACTGAAAGCAGGAGAAAAGTGTTCTGGCATTATGAGGCTCAGGAAGGCTTGAGCGACATCGCTGAGGCAGCTGTGCGATTCAGATTGTTACGGATGATTTGAATTTTGGGAGATCTTCACAACATGTGGAGAGAAAGGGGGCCTATTACCCACATCCAGGTCTTCCACATTCCTAACCCCTCCCTCTCTCTCTCTCTCTCTCTCTCTCTCTCTCTCGCTCTCTCTCTCTCTCTCTCTCTCTCTGAAAGATTGGAAGAATTGGCTCTACCTGAAATCTCAATCCCCTCTCTCCTCGTCTGCTTCATCGCTCTTCCTCCCCTCCCCTCTCTCTCTCTCTCTCTGCTCTGCCCTCTCTCTCTCTTCTCCTCCTCTCTCTCCCTCCTCCCCACTCCCTCTCCCTCTCCTCTCCCCCTCTCTCTCCCATCCTCTCTCCTCCTCTCTCTCCTCTCTCCTCTCCCCCTCTCCTCCTCGCCTCTCCTCTCCTCCTCTCCTCTCCTCACCCTCCCCTCCTCCTCTTATCTCTCTCTCCTCTCTCTCTCCCTCCTCCTCTCCTCTCTCTCCCTCTCTCTCGCTTCTCCCTCCCTCTCTCTCTCTTTCTCTGCTCTCCTCTCTCCCTCTCCCCCTCCATCTCCTCCCTCTCTCCCTCTCTCCCCTCTCTCTCCTCCCCTCTCTCTCCTCTCCCTCTCTCCCCCTCGTCTCTCTCCTCTCTCTCTCCTCCTCTCTCCCCTTCCTCCTCTCTCTCCGCTCTCTCCTCTCCTCTCTCCTCTCGCTCTCTCTCTCTCTCTTCTCTCTCTCTCCTCCCCTCTCCTCTCTCTC
This sequence comes from Conus betulinus, assembly GCA_016801955.1. NCBI lineage: Eukaryota > Metazoa > Mollusca > Gastropoda > Neogastropoda > Conidae > Conus > Conus betulinus. The sequence continues at coordinate 27,822 of JADBJO010015145.1, forward strand.
TCCTCCCCTCTCTTTCCTCTTCTTTCTCCTCTCTCCTCCCTCTCTTCTCTCATCCCTCTCTCTCCTCTCTCCTCTCCTCTCTCCTCCTCTCCCCTCTCCTCTCTCTCTCTCTCTCTCTGTTGTGTGTGTGTGTGTGTGTTGTGTGTGTGTTTGTGTGTTGTTGTGTGTGTGTGTGTGAAGGACAGGTTTGGAAGAACAACGCTCTGCCTAAAATCTATATTTCAATCCTTGATCCACAAAATTTTCTGAGTTTTGAGTTCTCTCTCTCCTCTCGTCACTCTCCGATCTCTCTCTCCTCCTCCTCTCTCTCCTCCTCATCTCTCTCGCCTCTCTCTCTCTCCTCCTCTCCCCCTCCCTCCTCCTCCTCCCTCTCCTCCCTCCTCCTCCTCCTCCTCCTCCTCCTCCGCCTCCTCCCTTCGCTAATTCGAAATTTCTTAAACCTCTTTTTAAAGAAAGATCACATGCACATCCATTTGTAATGTGTCAATCTCACGTTTAGACAACTTTGATAAATATGTCATATATATCAACCTGGCATAAGACAGCGGTTTTTTATAATTATATATATCCATGCCAAAAGAACGATGATACATCATCGGGAAAACATCATACTTTTGCGGTCAGAGCTTGCCCCATTTTATGTGAAAGAGCGCTTGTTCCGTTTTGTTGTGGCCGTTTGGCTGTTTTATACACAGGACTGGGTCCATTGACGATGGCATGTTGCATTTTTCCCCGTACGCCCTCTGGACTTTTAGAGAATGGAGCGTGGGGGTTGGTGGACAGTAGCGACTCGGTCTGAGGCGTGAGAGTTGAATAAGGAAGTAAAGTGGGAAAGTTCAAATATCATTTCTCAGCCCGTCATCGAACAGTTGCGGATGGCAGGCTGCCGTTGGTAGCGGAAAGCTCCGCTTTCGTCCGTCTTTGTTGAGAGTCTCAGGTACGAAGGTTTAATCATCACATCATTTCTCTGGTTTCCACAAATCTTCCAACCAGGCGTGACTGAATATGGAAGCGAACATTTTGTTCAGTGACCCATCTGTCTCATAATGTCTTTTGTAGTG
>JADBJO010015145.1:30443-35443 GCA_016801955.1 Conus betulinus
TTTGTTACGCCTGTCTCTTGTCGCTGGCAAAATAACATCCCTTGCGGGCATATTTTCGTTCTCTAACTTACAGTTTTTAGGATTAGCTAGTCCATTTCTTGCTTGTCATGTTCTTGGTGTCCACGCTGTACACGCATCCCACACAGCCGGGTACATTCAATACATGGGCGACCTCACCACCACCACACATCCACCACACACCACCATCACCACCTCGCCACCACCACACACCTCTCACCACCACCATCATACACCTCACCACCACCACACATCTCACCACCACCATCATTACACCTCACACCACCACACACCACCACCACCACCTCACACCACCACCACCACCATCACCCACCACCACCACCACCACCATCACACCCCTCACCACCACCATCACACACCTCGTCACCATCACACATCTCACCACCACACCATCACACACCTCACCACCACCATCATCACCACCACCTCAAACCCTCACCATCACACCATCACTCACCACCATCACACACCTCACCACACCATCACACACCTCACACCACACATCACCACACACCCTCACCCACCATCACACACCTCATCACCACCACACATCTCACACCACCATCACACACCTCACCACCACCATCACACACCTCATCACCACCATCACACACCTCATCACCACCACACACCTCACCACCACCATCACACATCTGACCACCACCATCACACACCTCACCACCACCATCACACACCTCACCACCACCATCACACACCATCACACACCACCATCACACCACCACCACCACCATCACACACCTCATCACCACCATCACACACCTCACCACATCCATCACACACCTCACCACCATCACACACCTCACCACCACCACACATCTCACCACCACCATCACACACCTCACCACACCACACACACCTCACCACCACATCACACACTCACCCACCATCACACACCATCACCACCACACACACCTCGCCACCATTACACACCATCGTCACCATCACACACACCCACACCACCACACATCACACACCACCACCACCATCTCACACCACCACACACACACACCTCATCACCACCATCACACACACTCACACCACCACACCACCACACACCACACACACCACCACCACACACCTCACCACCACCATCACCACCTCATCACCACCACACACACCTCACCACCACCACACATCTGACCCACCACCATCACACACCTCACCACAACCATCACACACCTCATCACCACACACACCTCACCACCACCATCACACACCTGACCACCACCATCACACACCTCACCACCACCACACACACACACACACCTCACACCACCATCACACACCTCATCACCATCACACACCATCACACACCACACACACACCATCACACACACACCACACCATCACATCCATCATACACACCTCACCACCATCACACACCTCACACCACCATCATACATCACCACACCACACACACCATCACACACCTCACAACCACCACACACCTCATCACCATCACCACACACCTCATCACCACCACACACCCTCACCACCATCACACATCTGACCACACCACTATCACACACCTCACCACCATCACACATCACACAGCCATCCTATCACACACACCATCACACACCACACACCTCACCACCATCACACATCTGACCACCACCATCACACACCTCACCACCACCATCACACACCTCACCACCACCACCATCACACACCTCACCACCATCATCATACACCTCACCACCATCACACACCTCACCACCACCATCACACACCTCACCACCACCATCACACAGCTCATCACCACCATCACACACCTCACCACCATCACACACCTCACCACCATCAAACACCTCACCACCACCACCACCACACACCTCATCACCACCATCACACACCTCATCACCATCACACACCTCATCACCCATCACACACCTCATCACCATCACAAACCTCCCTACCACCACCATCACACACCTCACCACCACCATCACACACCTCACACACACCACACACATCATCACCATCACAATCACCACACCACTCACCACCATCACACACCTCATCACCACCATCACCACCACACCTCACCACCATCACACACACCTCACCACCATCACACACACCTCATCACCATCACAAACCACACACCTCACCACCACCATCACACATCATCACACCTCACCACCACCATCACACACCTCTACACACCATCATCATCACACCTCCCCTCACCACCATCACACACCTCACCATCATCACACACCTCACCACCACCACCTCACACCATCACACCACACCATCACACACCTCACACCACCATCACACACCCTCACCACCATCACCACCTCACCACCACCATCACACACCTCACCACCACCATCACACACACCACTCACCACACATCACCACACACCACATCACCCACCACCATCACACACCCTCACCACCATCACACACACCTCATCACCCATCACACACACCTCATCACCATCACAAACCTCACCACCATCACACACCTACCACCACCATCACACACCTCACCACACCATCACACACACCTCACCAACATCACACCACCTCACCACCATCACACACCTCGCACCACCACACACCTCATCACCATCACACACCTCACCACCATCACACACCTCACTCACCACCATCACACACCTCACCACCCACCATCACACACCTCACCAATATCACACACCTCGTCACCATCACACACATCACCACCACCACCATCACACACCTCACCACCATCACACACCTCATCACCATCACAAACCCACACCACCATCACACACCTCACCACCATCACACACCCTCATCACCACCACCATCACACACCTCACAACCACATCACACACACCTCACCACCATCACACACCTCATCACCATCACAAACCCTCACCACCATCACACACCTCACACCACCATCACACACCCTATACCACCATCACACACCTCACCACCACCATCACACCTCATCACCCATCACACACCTCACCACCATCATCACACACCTATCACCACCATCACACACCCTCATCACCACACACACCTCACCACCACCATCACAAACCTCACACCATCACACACACCTCACCACCATCACACACCTCATCATCATCACACCTCACACACCATCACACACCTCATCACCACCACCACACACACACACTCACCACCATCCATCACACACCCACACCACCACCATCACACACACCATCACCACCATCACACACCTCACCACCATCATACACACACCACCACCATCACACTTACCTCACCACCACCATCACACATCTCACCACCACCATCACAAACTCATCACCATCACACACCATCACCACCATCACACACACTCATCACCATCATCACACATCATCACCACCATCACACACCTCACCACCATCACACACCTCATCATCACCACACACACCTCATCACCATCACACACCCTCATCACCATCACACACACCTCATCACCACCATCACACACCTCACCACCATCACACACACTCATCACCATCACACACCTCATCACCACCATCACACACCACACCACCATCACACCACCACCACCACATCATCACACACCTCACCACACACCACACACACACCACACCACCATCACAAACCTCACCACCATCACACACCTCACCACCATCACACACCTCATCACCACCATCACACACACCTCACCACCATCATCACACACCACATCCATCACCTCACACACACACCACCACCATCATCACACACCTCATCACCATCACACACCTCATCACCATCACACACCTCACACCACCATCACACACCTCACCACACCATCACAAACCTCATCACCATCACACACCTCACACACCACCATCACACACCACACATCATCACACATCACCTCACCACCATCACACACCTCATCACCACCATCACACACATCACCACCATCACACTCACACACCTCACCACCACCACCACCACACACACCTCACCACCACCATCACACACCTCACCACCACCATCACACACCTCACACCACCACCTCACCACACACACCTCACCACCACACACCTCACCACCACCATCACACACCTCACCACCACCATCACAAACCTCATCACCATCACACACCTCATCACCATCACACACCTCACACCATCACACACCTCATCACCATCACACACACCTCATCACCACCATCACACACCTCATCACCATCACACACCTCACACACCACACACACCTCATCACCACCACACACACCTCATCACCATCACACACCTCACCACCATCACACACCACACACCACACACACCACCACCACCACACACCACACCATCACACACCTCACCACCATCACACACACCTCATCATCATCACACACCTCACCACCACCACACACCTCACCACCATCACACACCCACCACCATCACACACCTCACCACCACCATCACACACCTCACCACCACCATCACACACCTCACACACCACCATCACACACCACACCACCATCACACACACCTCACCACCATCACACACACCTCACCACCACCACACACACCTCACCACCACCATCACACACCTCACCACCACCACCACACACCTCATCACCACACACACACCTCACCACCACCACCATCACACACCATCACCACACCACCATCACACACCTCACCACCATCACACACCTCACCACCACCATCACACACCTCACCACCACCATCACACACCTCACCACCACCATCACACACCTCACCACCACCACCACACACCTCCTCACACCATCACACACCTCACCACCCACCATCACACACCTCATCACCACCATCACACACCTCACCACCATCACACACCTCACCACCACCATCACACACCTCATCACCATCATCACACACCTCACCACCACCATCACACACCTCATCACCAGCACACACACCATCACCATCACACCACCACACACCTCACCATCATCA
>JADBJO010015146.1:10000-17500 GCA_016801955.1 Conus betulinus
CTCTCTCTCTCTCTGTTTGTCTGTCTGTCTTTGTCTGTCCGTCTGTCTGCCTGGCTGCGTATATGTATATATGTATGTAGCCTATGTGTTTGTATGTATATATGTGTAGCCTATGTATATATGTTTGTATGCCTCTCTCTCTCTCTCTCTCTCTCTCTCTCTCTCTCTCTCTCTCTCTCTCTCTCTCTCTGGGAGACAGTCAATGCGCTGTAGAAGACACTACTAATGTCCAGGGGTCAGGTCGGTTTTGTCAAGACACTGGTAATCATTGTACATCAGGATCAATAATGGGCCACGGGTACAGTGACGGACGTCTCTGTAGGTCAGCCCCCAGACATAAAACACACAAAGAGTCTGGCAGCCGAAGCCAGATATTGTCATAGTCGTGCTCTGTTGTCTTTAAATCATCTCACCCCTGCTCTGCCCCTAGACAGTTATGTTCCACTCCCATTCTTTCCTTACTTCCCCCCTTCCCCCTCATCTCCTCGTTCTCTCACACACACCACCACCCCCCACCCCCTCCATTCGCCTCCGCCACCCTGTCTCGCCTTTTCCCTCCCTTGCCCATCCCTCCCTCATTCTCCCATTTTCTACTTACCCCCACCCACCCACCTCCCGTTCTCAGTCTCTCCTTCCTCTCTTATCTTCTTCCATTTCCATCCTCTCACCTCCGTCCTCCCCTCTTACCTCCACACTTCCATCTCCCCCTCTTCTTCCATCCTCGGCTTTGTCTTCTCTTCCTCTCCTCTCCCTTAGTCCCTCTCAAGTTCCTCGTACTTCATTTCCTCATACCCGACACTGTGTGTGTGTGTGTGTGTGTGTGTGGTGTGTGTGTGTGTGTGTGTGTGTGTGTGTGTGTGTGTGTGTGTGTGTGTGTGTGTGTGTGGTGTGTGTGTGTGTGTGTGTGTGGTGTGGTGTGGTGTGTGTGTGTGTGTGTGTGTGTGTGTGTGTGTGTGTGTGGTGTTGGTGTGGCGTGTGTCTGTGTGTCCGTCTGTCTGCCGGTCTGTCTGTCTGTCGGTCGGTCGGTCGGTCGGTCGGTGTGAAGACATTTTAGGCTGTTCTACCTTACCTCTCTGACTCAAAAACATGGATTGAAAAATAAAAAAAAAGGTGGAGACAGACAGAGAGACGCACAGAAAGAGACAGCGAGAAAGACAGACAGACAGACAGACAGAGACAGACAGAAAGACAAGACAAGACGAAAAAAAAAAAAAGGTAACATACAAAACAACCGAAAACAAGACCAGACGGGACAAGACAAAACACACACTCTTTACTGTCGAGGATTATGGACCGATAAGCAAATTCATGCTGTTTATTCCCAACCAGCTCTCGCCCAGAGGATAAAATGTGAAAATAAGCCTCGGCGAAAAGGCTCATCACAAGAGAGAGAGAGAGAGAGAGAGAGAGAGAGAGAGAGAGAGAGAGAGAGAGAGAGAGACCGGAGAGAGAGAGAGAGAGAGAGAGAGAGAGAGAGAGAGAGAGAGAGAAAGAAGAGGAGAGAGAGAGCTCCCAGGAGACTGTTCGAGAGAGAGGAGAGATAGGACGAGAGAGAACGAGAGAACATCAAAGGTACGGAACATGCTCCCACTCACACTGTTCCTTCATCAAACCTCCTTCCTTCGCAGCCCCTCCCCTCCCTGTACTCATACACTTACACAAAGGCATATGCACATGAATGTGGGGAGAGAGAGGAGAGAGAGAGAGAGAGAGAGAGAGAGAGAGAGAGAGACGAGAGAGAGAGAGAGAGACGAGAGACAGACAGACAGACAGACAGACAGCCAGCCAGCCAGCCAGCCAGACAGACAGACAGACAGACACACACACACAGAACACACACACACACACACACACACACACACACACACACACACACACACACACACACACGCACACACCATACCAAGGGAATAGATGGGGAGCGTACCCAGTTAAGCCCAGTCTGAAATGTTTACAGCAGTTAATGCCCTTCAACTGTCTTGCCCGGTTGGCCCGAAAAATTGTTTTGTTTTTCGTGTTGTTCTCGTCTCTCGGGACTGACACTAACACTGACACACTGACACCGACACTGACATTTTTTTTTAATTGGCATTAGCTTTTTACCGCATAATCTAATAGCGACGAGTAGAAAATAAGAAAATATTACTCCTGAAACATAGTTTACGCACGCACGCACTCACGCACGCACGCACGCATGCTCGCACATGCACTCGTGCACGCACGCTCTTTCAAAGAACTACTTTCATCATAAACAATTTTTTTGAGGTAAGATTCTACATCCATGGATGCGCTCACACACACAACAATATATTGATAAAATACTATCGATCTTTAACTAGTTTAGATGTATACGTTTATCGCCGTTAAAATTTCTCGTAAATTTGTTTGTGTCTTTTCAGTTTATGCTTTTTCACCGCAATTAATCATCAGTTATTGTTTATTCATTCCTAGGCTGACCATCACCTTGTTTTCATAACTAGTATGGGTCAGATGGGACCGTTTTGTTCTTCATGTTGTTTGCTTCCGCCATACATTTTGCCAGCGGTATTGTGATTTCATCATTTTCAGGTGCAAGAATCGCTTGTAAATCATATCTTTCTGAAACAGGTAAAAAGAAATAAATGACATTTACATCTTATTGGGTCATACACAGGGCAACGAAATATGAAATGTCGTTCATCTTCAGCTTGTTTACAGCCTGAAAAACCCTTTTAAATGAGAAATACCAACTATGTTTTGTATTTCCCTCTATAGGACAGTGCCAGTCTTGCGTATATAAATTGATTATACGATCTTTAAATTCCGAAAAAAAAAAAAAAAAAAAAAAAGCAGCGTTACTTTCAACGCCCTGGTTGATCTAAACAACGCTAAATCCTTCCTAGCTCTGCTTTCCCTGTTCGTGTGGCCCTAATAGCATTTCATACGCTTGCTTACATAATCTTATTGTTGGTAATTCAATGATCCTTAACCACCATTTAATTCTCTAGATGATTGTTCTGATTCTCAGTGGACAAAAGCCAGTTACCCACAGCACCCAGTTGCAAAGTGGGACGACTGCAGGCGGAAATCTAAACAAATCTCAAATAAATGTTAGCGAACCGCCCAGAGAAACGTAGACAAACGAGTCAAAGACAAAACACAACGCGTTTCGACCTCTCAGGTCTTTTTCAGGTGAGACACAGACGAATAAAATAACGTAATAAAATAACGAAAATTCACTTAGCTTTGATCGCTTCAGAGTTCAGCGCAAGGAAGAAGGAGCTGAATTTTCGTTATTTTATTCGTCTGTGTCTCACCTGAAGAAGACCTAAGAGGTCGAAACGCGTTGTCTTTTGTCTTGTGACTCGTTTGTCCACGTTTCTCTGGGCGGTTCGCTAACATTCATGTAAGATTTCCACAGCACCCAGTTTTCTGCCCACCATGTCAGGATAGGCTCAATTTGTGTATCAAATAACTTCCAGTGAAATGAAGGGTCAGTGGAACTTTATTTGTTCAAGACTCTAAGAACTTCAGTCACTGCCTTCTTCCTTTTTCTACATGTCTCAGACCACGCGGCATTTAAAGTGAGCTTGGTGGTATAAATCACTCCAAGACATTTGTAAAGATTCGTAAATGTAACTTCCGTATTCCACCATTTTTCATGGGTGGAAAGATGTCCTCCTTTGCGGAAAAACCATTACCTTCCTTTCATCTGCATTAACACTCAGACCCGGCCTTTCAGCATCTTGTTTCAGAACTGCTTTTTGTATGCCGACGGTAATATCTGAGAAAAGTATGATGTCATCTGCAAACAACAAAAGAAATATTTTAATAGCTCCTGGAAGCATTTGTATTCCATGTTTTCCCCTTCTTGATAGTTCAGTAGGTAATTCGTTGATAAAGAATCGAAACAGTTGTGAGCTTTGCAAACAACCTTGTGTGACGCTTCTTGGGCAACTGAAGAAATCGGTGTCAACATGTTTGTCTGGAACACAAGCCAGCACAGTGTCATAAACTGCTCTAACCGGCCAGCACAGTGTCATACACTGCTCTACCGGCCAGCACAGTGTCATGCACTGCTCTACCGGCCAGCACAGTGTCATACACTACTCTACCGGCCAGCACAGTGTCATACACTGCTCTACCGGCCAGCACAATGTCATACACTGCTAGCAAGTGTTTCGGCCCTTATCTCCTGACACTCTAGGGGGGTTGGGCCACACACCCGGTTCATGACTCCGGATGTCCCTCTGCTGGCCCTTTTTTTTTTTCCTCATCTTGGGACGAGCCATGGCTGGGATTTGAACCCATGACCCTCTGGACATGCTCATTTTCACTTAATGACTCGCACTCTAACCACTGAGCCACTGGGACACCTGATATTTATAGGAAAGTTAAACCTTATGAAGTTCATTTTTGTTTCTCCTAGACCAGATCCAGCTTGAACACCTCTCTGCCGCTTCTGCCATTGCTTTCAGGGCTCTGTGTTTTTTCCCCTCCCTGCAACTGAGAGCTGTTTCATGAGGCTGTATGCAGAGTTTCCTACAAACCCCCTAGCTCCAATTTCTGCAGTGAGGACTTTGACCTGATAGCCTTCTCTCCTCAGGCTGTTTGCCAGATCAGCATACTTTTCATTCTTGTAGATTTGAGCTGCCTCCATTCTGTTCTCATATGGCACCGTGAGCTCGATCATGATCAGCTGCTGGTTGACTGAGAGTGGACTACTATGTCTGGTCTCATGCCACTCTTGCTGATGATCTCTGGGTGACTCTTCCATTCTGGGAGGTCTGCAGTGCACTCCCAGTCATCTGCCCCATCCAGCAGATTCTTCCTGCATGTTCCGAGTGGCACTGTTGTCTTGGCCATGATTTGCTGCCTCCTCTCCTGCCGTGAAGAATGTTGCGGGCGCTTTTGGAGTCCGATATTCCCTTTTGTGGTTGGTACTAACGCAGACTACTTGTACAATCTCTTTGAGCACTTGGTTGTGCCTCCATGTGTACCTTCCTTGAGCCAGGGCTACTTTACATGAGCTTAGCACATGCCCACTGTTTGTTTTTCATGGCAGAGGGGGCATGCAGGATCGTCGTCTGTTTTTCCCCACTTCACCCGGTTTGCATTTGAGGGCAGAAGGTCATATGCAGATCTGAGAATGAAGCTGATCCTGAGAGGGGCCATGTGCCAAATGTCATTCCAAGTGAGACTTCTTTGGAGTGCATTCTCCCACGTTGTCCATTGCCCGTGCTGGCTCTGCTGGACTGCTTTTTGGAGTCTTTTTTGGTCTTCTTTTTCTCATCTCCTGAATCATCATCTCTCTTTTGGCTTTTCCTTTGGCCTTTGACCACCATTTCAGTTTTGGTCACCCCCCCTAGTCCTTGTCTGTTGGTCTGTGTGTGTCCTGTTATTTCTCTGATCTTGAGACTTTCTTTTTTGCAGAATCCATCGCCTCTACTTTCCATTTTCTGCCTGTCTTCACTGGGGCTTGATTGCTTCTCTACCACCTTGTCTCCTGAGTCCTCCAGCATGCTTTGAAGTCTGATCTTCCCTGCTTTGTATTCCTCCAGGATGGATTTTCAGTGGTAGTTTCAGCTTTGCTTGGCGACAGTACAGCGCTATGTCAGTCAGACAGGGTGGGACACCAAGCCATTTCCTTGTGAACTTGTTGATTTTGGATTCCATTGCCTCCACTATGCTGGTGCAGATGTCGTATATCATCAGAGGCCATAGGAGCTTTGGTATCAGCATGAACTGCAGACACCAGACCTTGTATTTGCCAGGGAGCCCACACTGGTCAATGGTCTCCAAGCCTTCTTCCGACATCTCTGTTGGTTTCTTTTGCTCTTTGTGTGTCTTTCAGCGTATCATCATACCATCTTCCAAGGCTCTTGACTGGCTCTTCTGTGACTGTTGGAATGGCCTGGTTGGCAACACTGAAGACCACAGATTCGGCCACTTTTTCCTTTCCTCAGTAGAGACTCCGTGATTTCTTTGGCTTGAACTTCATTCTGGATGAGGCAACTATGTCGTCCAGCCTCTCCAGCACATGACGTGTCTCGTCTTCTCTGGATGAAATCACTGTAGTGTCATCCATGAAGGCCTTGAGAGGGGGCATCTTGTATCATCGCCAAGTCTGTTTTGTCTTGCGTTGCTTGTTGCTGCTTTCAAGATGACTTCCATTGCCAACACGAACAGTATGGGGAAATTGCACAGCCCATTGCAATGCCCACTTCCAAGTTGATCCAATCTGTTGTGTACTCTGTGGTAGAGAACCGCATTGAGAAGCCATTGAAGTACTTCTTGAGCATGTCGCACATGTTCTTTGGCACATGGTACATCTCAAGAGCCGGATGCCACCTTTCTGGACTGACACATCCAGGTACTTGTTTTCCATGAGGTACTTGGTCAGCCTTGCTGCCATGACAGAGAAGATTTTCCCTTCGACGTTCAGTAGTGATATTGGCCTGAACTGGCTGATGTCACTTGAGTTTTGCTCTTTGGGGATGTACACACCATCTGCGTCATCCACTGGCCGCCGATCTTCTGGTTTCTCCAAGCTGATCGCAGCAGCCTGTGGAGCCACTCCAGCACTTTGGGACATTTCTTGTACAGCTGGTAAGGTATTCCGTTTGGCCCTGGTGATGATTTGGCTCAGGCTTTGTCGACCACCTTCTTGATTTCTGCCAACGTTGGAGGCTTGCCATTGAACTGTTCCTCAGGGTTGGTTGGCCCCACCTTGAATGTCGAGTGGTGCTTTGCTCTGTGAGTCAGAGTATGTTTTCCTCAGATCCACACTTAGGGTCCCCGATTTGGGCTGCTCAAACAGTGTTCTGGCAAACTGGAAGGGGTCTCTGAAGAAGCGCTCTTGTGTCTTCTTTTTTTTTTCCTCTTCCTCGCAGATTCCGCTTGTTGAGGGCGCTGTGTTTTTGCTCTCAGGTCTTTCCAAAGTTTTTCCAGCCTTGTTTTTCAGCTGGCAGTGCGGTCTTCATTTGCTTCTCAAGTTTTTTTCTTTTGGACCCTGATCTTGTCCATCTCTTCTTGGCGTCTGGCTTTTCTTTGGAAGTGTTTTCTCTTTGGGTAATTTTGCTCCATAGGCGTCTCTACATGTGGCGTACACAATGTCCCCATATGTGGCTAGTTTGTGTTCCAGGGTGCTTTTTCCTATCAGTGCATCGAGTCTTTGGACGATTTTTGCATCCAGTTTCTCCCAATCTTCAGCTTCGAGGGCCTGTGCAAATTTCTTATCCGAACCAACAGCGTGGATGTCCTTGGCACTGTGGTTTAAATCCTGGCCTTGGTCTGCTGATGCAGTGCGCTGCTGCTCATTCAGATGAGTCTTCACACATCCCATCTTTGTTCTGTGGATCTTCATGCCACGGGTGGTAGCGAAATGCTTTCCACAGACACATGGATATTCCATATGGTCCATGTTCATAGTCCGTTTGGGATTTGCAGTCGTGACTGGTTGAGCACCGATGGATTCATCATTCTCTCTCCCTTTCGGAGGATTCTGGGATTATCTTTTCT
>JADBJO010015146.1:37500-40000 GCA_016801955.1 Conus betulinus
ACTCCTTTCCTTAACACCCCCCCCCCCCCACTTCCTCGTCGCCCTTCCCTCCGGATATCACCATTCTTTCCCTCCTCTGATTTTCCTTTCCCTCTCCATCTCCACCAACATAACATCCCCTCTGCACCACCCCCCGTTTTCAGGGAATTCAAAGGTGACAACATACTGCCTGCAAGATAGACCCTGAGCCTCCATCAACATTGCTGCCAATCCCTCCAAGACGATCTCTCTCTCTCTGTCTCTCTCTGTCTCTCTCTCTCTCTGTCTCTCTCTCTCTCTCTTCTCTCTCTCTCTCTCTCTCTCTCTCTCTCTCTCTCTCTCTCTCTCTCTCTCTCTCTCTCATGTGAATGGATGAGTTATGGATATGTTAAGGAGGCGACGTATTAGGCTGGCACACCCATCTTTATTAATCACGTCAAAGATGACATCATATCTTACAAGACGACATGAACTGCGCGCAGAATCACTGAAGAGAGAAACGTTACTATTGACAGTACACAGGGGAAGAAACGTGATAGTGGTACGTGATTGAAATCGATCTTCTGTCAGAGTTCTCGCCCTCAGAGACACATTCATCCTGTGTTTGTACAGAAGATGATGTGAGAGATAAATGGAAAGAAGGTGACTCAGAGTTGTTTGATCATTGTTTTTATCGCCCCCACCCCACCCCTTCTATCTCTCAAATGCACACACACACACACACACACACACACACACACACACACACACACACACACACACACACACACACGCCCGCGCGCGCACGCGCACACACACACACATACACACACACACGCACACACACACAACACACACACAAAAGCGCGCGCACACACACACACACACACACACATACGCACGCACGCGCGCGCGCGAGCGCACACGTACACACACACACACACACACACACACACACACACACACACACACACACACACACACACACACACACACGCACGCACGCACGCACGCACGCACGCACGCACGCACTCACACATGTACGCTCGCGCACACACGCACACACGCGCGCATGCACACACGTGCGCCGCGCGCGCACACACACACACACACACACACACACACACACACACACACTAACATATTATCTTTCTACTATATCCATCTGTCTATCTATCTACCTCTCTGTCTGTCTGTCTGTCTGTCTGTCTGCCGCTATCTGTCTGTCTGTCTGTCTGTCTGTCTGTCTCTCTCTCTCTCTCTCTCTCTCTCTCTCTCTCTCTCTCTCTCTCTCTCTCTCTCTCTCCAATATGTGTGTCTGTGCGTCTGTGTCTGTGTCTGTTGTGTCTGTTTGTCTGTGTCTGTTTGCGTCTGTATGTGTCTGTGTGTGTATGCATGCGTGCGTGCGTGCATGCATGCACGCGGGCGTGTATGCGTGCGTGTGTGTGCGTGTGTGTGTGTGTGTGCGTGCGTGCGTGTGTGCGCGCGCGCGCTCGTGTGCGTATGTGTGTGTGTGTGTGTGTGTGTGTGTGTGTGTGTGTGTGTGTGTGTGTGTGTGTGTGTAAAGTTCGGTATGAATCAACATTCTGTTCACTTGCAGATATCATTATTCCTTTAATACTGGAAAAGCGCCACCCCAGCGCTCCCCTCTACTCATCCACCCCAGCGCTCCCCTCTACTCATCCACCCCAGCGCTCCCCTCTACTCATCCACCCCAGCGCTCCCCTCCACTCATCCACCCCAGCGCTCCCCTCTACTCATCCATCCCAGCACTCCCCTCTACTCATCCACCCCAGCGCTCCCCTCTACTCATCCACCCCAGCGCTCCCCTCCACTCATCCACCCCCGCGCTCCCCTCTACTCATCCACTCCAGCGCTCCCCTCTACTCATCCACCCCAGCGCTCCCCTCTACTCATCCACCCCAGCGCTCCCCTCTACTACGGAATAGCTCAGTTGGTAGAGCGCCTGACTCGCAATCTTGGTGATCCTGGGGTTGCGGGTTCGAACCTCCGCCGGGGCGTTTCGGTACAGGGGGATTTTTTTCCTCGGAGTTAACATTGGTTCTGACTCTATTTCCCATACAGTCCTTCGAATGAGACTATAAACCGAGGTTCCGTGTGTGAACGCACGCATAACATCTTGCACACACGTAAAATCCCATCACCAACATTCGGAAGAGTAGCCCAGTTTGGCCGTTGGTATGGATGACACGTTACACATAGCATGCACCCTGAGTGAGAAATGGAAAGAATGAAGGAAGTAAGGAAAATGAGTGACCGATATTGAACGATACTGACTGGATGACACGGGAAACGACTGAATGAAGCGCCAGCTGGCAGCTCTTCAGTCGGCACTACCCAGGTAGGCAGCCAGTTGTGTAAACGAGTGTGGATTGTAAAGCGCTTAGAGCTTGGCGTCTAGCCGAGATAGGCGCTATATAAGTATTCATTATTATTATTATTATTACTCATCTCATCCACCCCAGCGCTCCCCCTCTACATATCCACCCCAGCGCTCCCCTCTACATATCCACCCCAGCGC